>JAQFYB010007009.1:0-11375 GCA_034694085.1 Pogonognathellus longicornis
ATGCAAAAACACAGACAAAGTGGACTTCACCACGTTAGGAAGGGGAAGACTATAAAGTTACTCTAATAAACACATATTATATCCTTCCTCTTCTCAAATAGACAATGTAAAAATAAATAAACTGTTTTTAACATTTAATTTTTGCTTGTCTGAAGAGCTCTTGCGTGAAGTTTTGTTTCAGCTTGAGCTCTTTCACGGTAATTTTTATAATTTTCTGCATATTCTTTGGCGATGTCAGTCATAAGTGGGTCAGCTAAATTAGGTTCCATCAAGAGCACTCGAATTGCCGAAAGGACTATAGGAATGTTAAGCGTTACGTTCCAAATACCACTTGGTTTTGGTTTCAAAGCTGACAGACAAATACGACCATGGGGATCAATATTAGGATGATAAACTGGTGTTAAAAATTTCACGTCTGGTGGAGTAAATGGATATTTTTCACTGATTGCGACCTCAAGTAAAAATAATCCATTTTCATAAGGTGATCCTTCCGGTCCTGTCATTTCTACTTTTATTGTATCTGTGCTCTCTTGCCAGCAATGAATTCCAGGTGGAGGATTCTTTGAAAGCATAGCCATTTCCCCCTTCACTCTAGTCATTTTCTGCATTTTTGAAAGCCGATTAACCTGAAATGTACCGAAAACAAAAATTAGTTGTTAGTAGATATTTGTTGATATTTAATACTACGAAAAACTTTTTCAAAATAAAACTGACCTTACTTCAAAGCTAATTAAGTCGGGAATCAAACAAGGCTCCAGGAAGCTTTGAAAATCCAATACGAATCCTGGAATGTTGAATACATGTAATGAAATATTAAATAATATATTATTGTCTTGTATGTATAATATAATAAGTTGTAAGTAGAATGATTAATAAACAATGATATTTCATATTTTTATTTACATCAAACACACTTACCAATAAAAGTTGGATCCACAGAAGTGAGAAGAGGAGGACACAGGAAGCTGATGATTACAATAACAAAATTGTAAAGGTAATTAATAATTAATATTTTAAGCTCAAAAACTGAAAAAGGGTTATTTTATTTACAGGAACAATCACGGACTGAGATGGAACAACGACAGTCTCTTAGCGCCTTTGTGTAGCAAGGATTATTCATATCAGAATATTTCACAAGCTTGCACTGCATTATTGCATATGAAACGGTATTTCATCCATGCAGTGAATTTTCAGGGCAGCCAGCAAAGGACACTGAGATTTTTAATGCAAGTGGTAGTCTAATCTAATGTCCCACCAATCACACCCAGTTGAGAAAATAACCCGAAATTGCCCGGTTTGGAAGTTATTGAGGTTTAAAGTTCAGTAGTCAAAGTGAGACAAAATTGATGATCCAGCAGTACATGTTGTGAATATCAACACTTACTGATCACAAGCAGAGCCAGTCATAGACAGTCAGCACAGGCACTTGTAAGGGGATGCTGAGTAAGAGGGATGATTTTTTCCGGGTTTTACACTTGATATTTTGAACTTTTCTACAGTGAATTATAAAATGACATATGCAAAGATAAAGTATGCAGAATGCAGTGTTCATGTATCATATTTTTTCGTTTAGAATTTTTTACTTTGTATTGCACTTTTTACCATCAAATCTAGAGTAAAGTAATCAAATCCATATAAAAAAGAGAAAGACCTTATCATTCTTGCATTACATATGGGGATGCCGAAAGCTATGACCGGCCTTGATCACAAGTATGTATCCTAAATGTAAGTCTAGCATTAAGTACATGTAAAAGTAAATAAATGTTGTTCAGTCAGAGTAGCACGTAAACATTTAATGGCAATCAAGAATCAAAGTCTACTGACACTGAATGTTTATTAAGATAACGATTATCCCAACTTGGGATTTCCAAGTACACAATGTCATTCATGATTTTATTATGACAATACGTATTATTATTTATTATGTACTATTATAGTATAACCCTTAAGGTCTCTATCCTGTGTACAATTAGGTATATATGTACAATTATAATTAAAGAGTTTGTATTATTGCATTTACCTATGCTTTCATTGATTTTTTACAGGATTGAGTACAATATATACAAGTGGAAAAGGAAGAAAGCACATAAATACCTACAATATATTATAGGTAATACATATCATGTAATACCATATACATTACATAATATATTTACATATAAAACTAAACATTAAAAGCATAAAATATCTGATTAAGATCTGTAATATTGAAGAAATAATACTTTCTTTCAATGTTTCATTACGTAAGAAAATACTACAAGTTCAAAACATTTCAGTTAAATAAGATTAAAAAATAACAAGTTTTAGTAAATGATTATTCTCCTCCACTAAATACAATGTAATATTATTACTATTGCTGGCAAATCTATAATGCACTATGCAATACTTGGTGGCACTTTTCCATCTAAAATTACAATTTCGACAATAAGTATTATAATGTTATTAGTACAATAGTGTTACTATTTCTTAGAATAGCTCACACTTAAGTCCTACTACTTTTCAGCAACTCTCCGTACGAAAATGTTTACTATTAATTGCTAAGTAGCTGCACTCGATTAACCATTTGTTGAAATCTGTGAGTAAAATTATACCTAGTATCTAGTCACAATATCAATCAATACTGACAGTACATATATATATAAAAGGTACTAGGTATGTTTCTCAACATACAAGTATTATTAATATTAACATTAAATTAAAAAGGAAGACTCAGTATGTGCTAAAATCATCAATAACCCTAAATGGTATTTTTTTTAAATTAAAATGGAGCATCTCATTTCAATAAAAATCTCTTTGCAATGTTTGCTTATAGTAGATGTAGTAATCATCAATTAAGATAGTATGACTTCAATATTTCAATAAGGAGATATTTCATAGTAATATTCCTAATTGTAAGTACCAATAACAGTCAATAAGTGTCAAAGTATGTAGTGAAGACTTAATTACATAGGAAACTAATATTTAGCATATTTAGAAAACTGCTGACATGAATCAGTGCCTGTTAGAATACAATATCTCTGTTATTAACCATCATTTTTGTGATGCAGTTATTGCATTGTGACAAATTATAATTAAAATACTGACATTAGCAAGTTTATTCAAATAAATAGAGTGGTTGTTCCGTAGATTACATAGAATCTAGTCTGTACCAACTTTTTTGGCAAAAGAAGCCAAAGCAGAAATTTCTGTGGTATCTGCATCGAGTCTGCTAAATTCAATCTCTTCGGTTCCGCTGTTAGTGTTGGCGTAAGGATCTATAAAGTAAAAGTGAAAAGCAAATTACAATTAATTACTATGAGTGGGTTCCCAGGGGCATAGCGAGGGGGGAGGGTTGCCCTGTTCCCCAATTTTTGACTAGATATTATTGACGTTGTGTGTGAAAACGCATGCACAATATATTTATGCATCTTCATATCAAACTATTATTGACTTTGGTATATTGACTTACCTCTTTCTGGGGGCCAGCACTTATGAGATGGAGCATACAGACACATAAGGGCTGAAATGTAAATGTTCCACATTCCATACACTCCTGTATAGAAAGCCGAGGTGTACTCAATGTTCACCTGATCCTCCCATTTCCACTTGTCTTCAGTTACTTGACCCAGTATGAATCCAATTACCGTCATAGCAGCGCACACAAGTGTTGCCAGCATTAAAAATTTGAAACGGTAAATGATTCCTGTAAAATACAATTATACACATACCTAATTAGGTAGTCTTCATAATAAATAATCCATTTAATTAATCAACAACATTTCTTTACTTGCTAGATGTATCACCCTATTGCTAAGGATTTTAAAGCATTCGTAGAATCTATGTATTAAATACCAACATTTCATTATTTTATCCTACATAATTTGCAGGACTCAAGTGTACTTAATATTTGTAATGTACACTATCACATTATAGACACTTTAGATTAATGTTAGTTTGTATTGACAAACCTTGATAAAAAAGGCGTCGTACAGCAGACATCGCAGGAAGTGCAGTTCTTTTGGTGCTTATATTTCGGAAGACTCTCCAAACCATCCATGAAAGAAATACGAAGTACAGAGAGGCAGATATTCCTGCTGCAATGATTAGAGCCAGCGCAAGTCGAGTTCCGGTGGGTGTTGCCCATAAAGAGTAAAATGGGTTAGCAACATGAGCACCTCTTTCACACAAATCGAATAGAAATAATGATATGCAGCCAACACCAACTGCACTTAAGTGTTTCCAGTAAGTTTTTAATGAAGCCCGTGGACTTCCAGATTCCTATGTAAAGATGATAATAAAATCAAATATATTCTAATTAGCATAGCTGATTCAGCTTATGGTATTTGTAATTGAATGAATAGTTGGCTACAATTCTTTAGTCTGGTAAATATTATTTAAGCAGTATCATTAAGGAATTCATTGCTTGTTGTAAACATACCAGAAGATGTTCTCCAGTAAATACCAGCCAGAAAGACAAGAGAGCTGCATAGAAAACTCCTTGACGAATATCGCTTAGAAGCAACATGTACGGCATGTCGAAGAACAGTGTAAGCCATTCTAATGGAACTGAAAATTACACAAAAAGTCTTACAATTAAAAGTTATGTATTGTTTGTCTTATTAATATGTAGACCACAAATGAGGAATAGAAACCATATTGAGGGTTTGATACATGAATGAAGTACTACATGTGCTCGTAAAATATTCAAGTAAAAATGAAAAATTACAGTTTAAAATTTCCAATGCAATCGCTAAAGCAAAAATCATTTTCTCTAGAAGAGCTGGTGGTCTTCCTTGATCCTTCACACGTCTCCAAAACCAAATAATCACCAGAAGGACAATCGGTGTAAAGATTGTTTTCATTGACAGCCAGACTTTGGTAAATCCACCGTTTTGATGTATGGTAACTAAATGCAAATCATGCAGCATACCAATGCCCTAAATGAAAAAGCCATATTATTTTGTAACGATTCTTCATTTACATATATATCAGATACTTTATAAACAATAATGTGAGAAGTTTGTTACGCTATTGTATTCTGGATATTTTGATGACACTGGAAGACGAATATTTAGCAAATAAAAGTCATGGTGTAAGGATCCAAGCTCAAAAAGAGGGATAAGTCCACAATGATAGTTATGCCCTTCCTTGGGTTCGTCAATATCGCAGTCCAAAGTTCTCTTTTCAACCGATTCTGCATAAAGCTTCCAGTCATCATCTTTGTCCCCTTTATTCCGATAAGCAAGTCTTGAATCGATTTTCAGAGGTGAGTCGTTTTCTGTACATCATTAAACACAGGTAAAAATAATTCATACTGCATAATATATGACTAATATGACATAGCTGAATGTATTATATGTGTTGAAAAATCTAGGACTTACGGACTGGTGTGTTTTCAGCATAAAGTATTTCCAATTGAAGAATACCGATTAAATTCTGTTGCCATCTAGAATAATCCAAAATAATTTTTTCCTTCACCAACGGGATCTGGAAGGTGAAAACTATATTGTCCGCAGTGTAGCTGGAATCATACTCGTCTATTTGGTTACAACGACCTGTTCCCCTGGGATAAAACCATTTGGTTTTATTTGCCGTGGGGTTGTGACATTTCGTGCTCGAGACCCAAGGGGCACTGGATGGTGCCGGTGCTATCAACAGAAAACAATAATTATTTTAAGCACCAATTTGTGTAACTCGGTTTTTTCTTATTATTTTATACATGATTTTGTTGGTTGAGATCTACCCCTTGAGGACATGCAGATAACATGAAGTATGCACTTGTACATTAGTTGTTTCGATTCGAGTTCTTATTTTCAATATTGCATGCGGGTCTTCACTCAAAATACAAAAAATTAAGCTCTATAATTGCAACTTACCGATAAGTCCTCCGATCAAAAAGCATGTGAGTTGACAAATTAAGAATATCGTTGTGAGAACAAAGAGTTTTCTTCCACTTAAATTCTCCAAGACTGTTCCGGCCATAATTTCAGTCCAACTGTAACGAAAAATAATCTGCTTTAGTATTCCTTGTACATAAGTATGCGAGAAAGCAAACTACGTATTTATCTTAAAACGTCATCATAGTAAAAACCACTTTAACTGACAATCAGCCGAGTTCATATACATACTTACCTTGCTTAAAATAAAGTGTGCACCTTTATTTACTCAATGCAAAATTTTTAAATTCTGCATCTAGTCAATCATTCTGCAGATGATAATATAACTGTAGAGTATACAGTGGAAGTAACAGAAAAGATGCAGAAATGAAAAAGGAGCATTAAAAGAGTTAAAAATAATTTTTACGTCAAATCTTTAACGTTACCTTTGTTTACATTAGATGTTTGGGCACTACAGCTTTAATTATGTTGTTTGACAGTTTCAACTTAAGTATTTACTTACTTGAACGTAAAAAAGTGTGACTCAACTGACAGCTTTGTGTATGTGTGAGTGAATGTTAGTAATGTTGATAACAGAGTCAGCTTCTAAGAGTCTGGTCTGAAGCCCAGTCTAGACTAACGTCTTATAGGTATCTAACAGATTTGTATTCGACTCCTAGTCATCTGGGTTTCTACACTGCCAGGACCCGATATAAGCGCTCAAAAGTTATAAATTCTTTCTTATGAAACTTCTTATGATATACCGTACATGTTTCACTGGAAACTACTATGAGACCTACCTATAAATATGATACATGATTCTGAATCCTACTATGTAAACATACAGTGCATAAACATGAATGTTGATTTGGGGTTCCTTAAGACAAAATCTTGGAAGTATCGTATAAAGTTGGGGTAAATTAGCTGTGAATGAAATAGTTTGTGTATTTCTTTCAATTACTTGTCCCGTTGTCCCTTCTTTAATGTAGAAGATACTATAGGGAGTGATCTGTACTCTGTACTCAACTTCAAAATGAGACTCTTTCTAATGTTATTATTAATTCAGTTAAGATACTGCTACTACAGAAATGATTCACACAAGTTCTCTTAATGAATGGCGAAATGTTTAAAGTAAGTATAAATGCATTAAAGCATTTACACTTACAATTAGGTACTACAACTACATAATACGGAGATTGTATTGTGATAATTTGAGCTTGTGCATGCTACATAATATGAGACTGGATTGATTTTAATCTTTAAAGCAATTCTATTAGTGGGGATGTATGATGTATCCTGTAAAATATCAAATGTAGTTGTTCATATTGCCCCGACAATTTATTGATTAGCATTACGTACTTCAAGTGTGTATACTCAATGTATGCAATGTACTGTACATATACAATTCTTCTTGCTGTCTGAAACACCTGACGAAGACAATACGAATGTAAGGTTATGTTTAAAGGAGAAGTTGTATGCAATAGAACCAGTTTTTCTGTCATTTAACAATAATTATTTGCTAACTCATGGTCTAATTCTTTTACACGATTTCTTGAGAAAGTATTACTATTACTATTTGTATCTTGCAAGTATAAAGTAAGGGCTAGTCGGTAATAACTGCAGCGTTTAGGAAATGCGTAATTTTGCACACACAAATAATCTTTCCTAACCCGAAGACATTTTAAAATTGTTAGTTTAATTAACTCCGTTTCTACAAATTGTCCACATAGAAAATGCCTAGTGAAGTTAAGAAAAGGAAATCATCAAAGACTACAGAAAGTACATCGTCAGAATCACCCACCAAAGTCAAGAAGGATCGCCCAGATTCTTCCAAAAAGAAAAAAGATGCTAAAACTGAGGAAGTTACAAGGTATTTTTATTTTTAATGAGACAAACCGCCTAAACCGCTATGCACAGGCACAGTTTCCACTGGCACTGAGAATTTATTATCGTTTAGTTAATGTTACTTATACAGTATTTATAATTATATTTGCAAACTACCCTGATTTGTAATTAATTTTAGTGACCCTCCTCCCAAATTCGGCCCTTTACTTCCCGTATCAAAGCATCGCTTATGGTCCAGAACTGCTTTAATATTGGGGCTGATGACAATCGTTTGGTGGAATTCTAAGCAGAAAAATGAAATTGCGTTGGCAAAAATTGACGAAAGAATTTCATCCCGCAGTTTTAAAACAAAATGCTCAGCTTCATTACAAGATGCTGTGACACCGTTTGTAGGTTAATTCAACATCACACTACAACAAAATTTCAATAACCTTCTCTCAAACTTTATTTTGACGGATTTTAAATTTTGTCTGTGTTTGAATTTCAGGCTGCATTCCTAAACACTGTGGTCGTATGATTTCTGATGAACTGATTTCCCCAGAGGAAATGATGCCATTACTAGATCTAGCTAAACGAGCCTTTAATGCAGTGAACATACAAGGAGGATCGAGCATACTCGATTTGCATACTGGATTTTTAACTTACGATGACAAATTCACTGACTTGTACAAACTGAATTCGACTCACAAAATATTTCGTTCTGATGATCTGCTCGTTTACCAGTAAGCACAAATTAAGAAAAAATCGCATCGCTTAGAACATTTTTCACCCTTTTGATTATCATTACAAATGGAACCTACTTACACATAAATATTTTGGTAATGGATGATATTAAATATTCGTTCAATAGGGCAGCCAAGACAAAACTGCGGAGAATGGTGTCTCAATACTTTGGAGTTGATTATTGGGCATTGCATTTAACATTTCCAACGTTTTTTTCCCGATTCACTGAAAAACCTGCAAAGTCTCGGAAAGATGAATACTGGCATGTTACGATACACCAGGTTAATCAATCAAATAAATCGTCATAATATCATCATTTGTAAAAACGAACGAAAATATTATAGCAAAAATTTCCTTATTCAAATGCTATACTTTATTCACAGGAACATTACGACCATTTCCATTTTTCATCAGTTCTATTTCTTTCTGACTTTGGAAGCGATTTCCAACAGGGAAAGTTGGTGTTTATTGATGGGGACAACACAAATCGAACAGTGGAACCAAAAAAAGGCAACCCTTAACAATTTTGACATTACATACGTTTCATAAAACCTAAGCCTAACTTAGTCAGCTTGATATACTCATTGCATTTGAATGATTTCAGGTCGTGCTATGGTGTTCACCTCAGGGGAAGAAAATAGGCACTACATAGAGAAAGTCAGTGGCGGAATTCGTTACGCTTTAACTGTAGGCTTTACTTGTGAACCAAAGAAAGCAATCAAGGACCCAAAGTTGTAGTCAGAGTAAAACTATTAAAGTGTTCAACAACGAATATCACACTCGAGTGCACTTGAGAGTAACTAATGTCTCATAGAAAAATACAGATAATATGTATGTATCAAACATTCTACTTAATCATAAGATATTATACACATCATGATCAACAAATTAATGGTTTTGTTTATTGACCTTGATAAACATTTATTTTATAGAACTCAATACTGATATCTACAATATTAAGTTAATATTTAATTGTGAATTTGTAAAGACTCTGTCGTTAATGTGATTTTCTATTTTTAAAAGTACCTACCTATCAATTCACTTCTTTAGATTAGACATATATTTTACTTTAGTAAAAGTGTTTTAAAGCTTGTATTTCTATATTATTATAAATAATAATATTACGGTATTTAATACTATACATACTATTTGTTTTTGCATACTATTCGCATATTTTGTTTGCAGTTTATTTTTGATTCTGGTTTTATTCTATTCTAGGTATATATTATTGAGATTAGAATGTTATATTACTGGGTATTGGTAACTTCAAATTAGTGTAAAAAGCACATTGGTATGGTAAATGTTTAAAGTTTAAACTGATTGACAGTGAGTATAAAAATTTGCAATAAAAAGCGTAAGATAAACTGTGTTCTAGTATAAAGTAAAATATGGCTAGTTACAGTTCATGAAAAGGATAAGCAATTGTTCTGAACATTAGGATTCCTTAAGTATGTCTTCAATTTACTGTTAGCCGTAAAATGTCCGTAAATATTTGTATTATAATAATGTGAAAAATGATCTTCAAGACATTGTACTGAACTTTCATACAGAATGAAATAAATGAAGAATGAGCTAGAAAAAGATCAGCAATTTTCATTTTTGAATATTAAAAAAATTAATTGTTTGGGGGCACTCCAAAAATTTTGCGACCAGTATTTTTTGCTACTAATAGTATTTAGATTATTGGAAAATGTGTGAACACAAAACCTTTTTTAAGGTTCAGGGTGACCACATTGCTCATTTCACCGTTTTATTCCACTCATTTTGCTATAACTGTTGAACGGACACTCGGATTTCAATAAATTTTAGTAACTTTTATAGCTGTATATTGTAGCTTTA
Source organism: Pogonognathellus longicornis (assembly GCA_034694085.1). Taxonomy (NCBI): domain Eukaryota; kingdom Metazoa; phylum Arthropoda; class Collembola; order Entomobryomorpha; family Tomoceridae; genus Pogonognathellus; species Pogonognathellus longicornis. The sequence continues at coordinate 10,263 of JAQFYB010007009.1, forward strand.
ATTTATACAACTTAAATGTTTTGGAAAACTTAGCAAATAAAAAAATTGAAACAGTTTTAAAATTACGCAATTTAAAAATGTTTCAACTTTTTGAGTTGCAACATTTTAGAAAAAGTTTAAGTTGTAAAAATTAAAGGTACAATATACAGCTATAAAAGTTACCAAAATTTATTGAAATCCGAGTTTTCGTTCAACAGTTATAGCAAAATGAGTAGAAAAAAACCGTGACATGAGCAATGTGGTCACCCTGAACCTTAAGCTAGCATACTTGAATTGAAACTATTCACAAAATCTGAAATTAGTATGCACTGGCGTAGCCAGGAGGCCATTCCCTCACCCGAAATCCGGAAAAAAAGGTTTCGGGGCAAACGACTAATGCGTCCTTACCTGCTAATGTAGAATATGGAAGCAAATGTGATAATAAAATTTATAACCATATAAGTTATACATACCGCTACCTAATCAGGATGTATATAATATCATTTACTCACAAACAATGGTATATTAATGTAAGTGAATACAATACAAACGTTGATTTCCCCTCATCTTAAAGGGTACAATAATTAAAATCTGACTCTGGAATTTGCATACATAGTTCCACATGTCAGGCATGAAATTACTTCGTTATAATCATAAGTTGCTTTTAAATTTTTTGCATAGATTCGACAATTAAACAAATCCGGGGGATTGCAGTGATCCACTTGTGTGTTTGAACAATCAATGTGATTGCGACCATAAGAAACATTTGGTGTGGAGCCCCAATAGATATGCGTGCAAACTGAAGACAGGTCCGTCAGCCCATCGACGCCAACAGTGCCTGCACAAACTCTGGAGATTGCACTGACTATGCAGCTTGTGTCAGACAAAGTTCTTATGTTTGTTATGGATGTCATCGTCCTTATTACTATCGGCCCATTTATCCTCATTATTATCATCGTCATGTCTACGTAATTCATTCTGGTGGTGGTGGCGGTGGTGGTTCTGCTCCAGCACCTGTGGGTCCTCCTCCGGAACGCCACGTAAAAGTGGACCTGGCAGCATCGATGGAACTTGCACTGCGAGCGGTGCTTTAGCTGGAAAAAATATTTTACCATATTCAATGACGATGCTAGG
>JAQFYB010007010.1:0-11375 GCA_034694085.1 Pogonognathellus longicornis
GAACAAAAATTGACGTCTAACACAGGTGTTTTAGGCTTCCCAGCTTTTGAGCCGCCTCCAAACCGTAATAAAGCAAAATGGGCTATATAATTATGAATTATGAATGTTATAAAATATTATTGCAAAATAGCGAAAATACCTCTTCGAATGAAAAGTCATAAATTGTCCTTGCCACTGGAAGAGGCTGTGATAACTGTGAATTCGAATCCTGAGAAGCATTTAAACCAATTCCAGTGCGGTACATATACTCGTACACACAATCGAATCCAAACCCAATCGTAGACAAATTGCTCATGCTGAATATCTATAATAAAAACGAAAAAAAAACCATGCAAAAAAATACAATAAAAATCAAAATTCATGCCACTTACAACCTATACATTAGAAACTTACGAAATGAAAAAAGTCAATGAAGAGTGAAGACGTTTCACAGTTTCACCACTTCAAATCAAACTCACCTAAACTGACCCCCACGACCAACGTCACCAACAAATGACAACTAACAACAAATGACGGAAAAGCGACTGGTTGAAAATACGGACGGCTGGCTAAATGTTGAATGTTGACTGTCAACGTCAACTGTTGTTGTCTGGAGTCTTGTACTGATGAATAACTGATACTTTGACTCCGTTCCGTCTGGTTCCTTTTCGTGTCGGTAACAAAAGAACAAAGAACTCAGCTAATAAAATTATAAATCACGTTTACTGTGTTCCCGTAAAGCAACAGCCATCCATCGGGATCGGGAATAGGGAGTCACGTTCAATCACATCGTCAAATCCATACAAAGAAAAGACTCAAATCAACAAATGACGCTAACACCCGACAAAATAACTTAATAACATCAGAGATGCAGAGACAGAATTTTTCATGATCTAATGAATTCATGAACACTTTATTTAACTTTTGAAACTTGCTTTGAAATCTTTTTCTTCATTTATATCATTCAGATTACATTTTCATGCAAATTAAGATATTATGCGTTTTTTATTATTACATTTACAGTTTATATGATGCAGACGATTGTGTAATTAATTATAGGTGATAGCTACAATTTTAATCGATTTACCATGTATTCGATCGAGGAGTGAATTGCAGGTATGGGCAAAACAAAATACAATTATTCGAGATACACAAATTACAAAATACTTTTATATAGCACAAAACGCACCAGTAGTTTAAATATTTTGTATAAATATATATATAAATATAAAAATAGATATAATACAAATAACTGTATTTTCTTTCCGTAAAATACATTTGCTATGAATCACCCGAAAATACAAATTACAAAATATTTATTTTAACTATATTTTAAAACATAAACTATATTATACTCATTTCTCAATGTAATGTTTTCAGATTTATATATTTATAATTCTGTCGCAAATCACCCTATATGTAGCCCCTCCAAATAATATGTATGTCTCATGGTGTCACTCACTGACTGGCCTGGCCTAGCCAGAAGGGCAAGGGGCAATTGTCCCCCCCCCCCGAAAACAAATAAAATATTATACTTATCATTGTTCTCACGTGCTTTCGTGTTATGTTCGTTTTCTTATTCTCAGGTTCTCTCACACACATTCCAGTCAATTCCAGTCAACATACTATAATATGCTCAGGAAACACCAAGGAATCATCTAACTTACTACAAAATTTTCGACACCGTATATGCCCCCTGTCCTACAACGTATAAACCAAACAAGATAACCAATTGTCTCACTAGACCCCTTGCAGGAGCACAAATGGACTGCACTGTACAGTGTGTACAGTCTAAAAACTACAACTAGGTACTATTAACTAAAACTTAAAAAAAATCTGTATGAAATGTAAAAGTGCATTTAGCCAAATCTATGCATGTTAAAATTTTACATAAAATAATAGCCATTCATCGTCATTATTAACTTTTTCATTTTATTTTAGACTGCAGTATAATAATGGTCATATACACACGTCTATACAGCACAAACAAAATATTTTTAACCAAGTCTAATCGAAAAATTAAGTTTTTGAATCAAACAGATTGGAATTTTTGAATGTATTCTTTTCTGAGCTCAAGTTGATCGGCGGTACCGATATGCCTTTCATATGAACTCCACACAGGTGCTCCTATGTGCAACCTCTTAAGTTGTACAAATTTTTCGGCTGTAAGTGTAAGCCGGTGGTATATCCCTGCTGGTAAAATTAACAAATCCCCCGGAAGTACTTCTACTCGGATCCATGAATCAGATGAAACAGAGGTGTCAATCTTGGCATTCCGTACATCGAAGTATGCACATCCTTTTGAACATAAACGAATTTCTTCTTCAGAATGCAAATGTTCCGTAGCAAACTTGGTCATCTAGAAATGTTCAATTAATTACACAAGGAACCATTCTCCCAACTGTGGCAGAGTATTATACTAAATCATTTAATCAGCTATAATAAATGTTTTTATTCTCCAGTATCTACCTGCTTCTCTTCCACAGTTGTAGGAGAAATCACAATTTCGTCTTCAAAACTGTAACCTCTATCTTTTCGGATTTTGTCAAGACTGCCATCCGTGTCGTAAGAGTCAGGGTTTAACTACATGATTAATCAAAATACATTAGTATTTTGATTATTAATGTAGTTAAATTAATTAATAATAATAAATTAATAATTATAATCATGACAGCAAAAAATTTGATTTTTGGAATGGGATGAAAGTTATTGCATTTGAAAGACCATGTATCAAAACCTATTTAGAAATATTGTAATCTATAAATTTTGGGTAGGGGTAGTTGAACAATAAAAAGTATAGAATCTTGTAACCTTCCTTTGTTCGAGATCGAATCGTCACATTTTCCCACATTGGTGGTTGGTGGACGACATGAAAAATTTTGTTTCATGAAAAGTTCCAAACTTCTCATGGCCCCTCCTTCTCATATCTCCCACCCCAAATGAGGGATATAGAATCAAATATTTTTAAATGTTTTGAGGCATTGTCTTTGAAATGCAAAAACTTTTATTAAAATTAAAATTTTTTAAACACTAAAACAATATTGGAGCATTTATGAATATAAATTAATGATAACTAAAATGCCCATCCATAGAGAATGTTATTTTGCATCGGTTGTAAAAATTTCATCCCGATTTAATAAAACGTTCTTGAGTTACAACAAGATCCCAAACTTTTTACATAGTTCAACTCCCCCTACCCCAAACGCAGGGAAATTAATAGATTACTATATTTTGTCAATACGTTTTGAAGAATGGTCATTCAGACGCAATAAATCGATTTTTTGCTGTCCTTAAACAATAAGTGCTTTTATTTATAGAGGTAATACAAATTGGTGGGCAAGGTATGTGATAATTATTAATGATAATTCCTAATTGCATAGTAGGTAAATGAAAACAAAATGTTGAAATTAGCTTACGTGCCAGCATATTATTCCAGTTCTTTCAAACAGTTCCTTCTTCACATCCAAATATGATCTGTTTTCTTCGTTCCTATCCAGCTTATTCTCATCCAACTCAGAATCGTCAATTGTCCAAGCTCGTACCATGATTGAAATTATGAATATCTTCTGTCACCTGTAAAGTATAATAATTATTATGATTTTAATCTATCAGTACAGCTCTGTAAAGTTAAATAAAGTCAATACAGAATACAAATGTATGTAAAATGACTAATGTTATAACTAATACTACACTACTACACCCGACCCTTCAAGGTCATGCAATTGATTCCAACATAATAACAGTTTGTTTGTATGCTTGCGTAACTCCGTAGCTGTAAATGAGGCATCGTATAAACGAATGTAAATGCATATCTAATATCCATGTACACGCGTTAATAAAGTGATCATATTCATAGGTAACGTAAGCATGCTTCAAAGTTCAAACACTGCATATCTTGAAAATATTTTATATGTATTAAAAAAATACATATAGAATGTGTTATTTTTTATTATTTTTTTAATATTTACGGAATTTATATTTATTTAGATAATTTCAAACAATACTTTTGATTGAGTCATAAAAAACAATATAATGTAGAAAGATTTAATTTAGCGATTCCGAACTGTGGAAATATAAACAGAACACATGGGAGATGGGAGCCCTTCTGGAAAGCGCGAGCCGATATCCCCAGAAAGAGTGTATTTTGGGCGCCAATCCCAGGAGGGCGCCGGGCGCCTTTACAAAAATGGGAGCCCCGACTCTAGGACTAAACAAATAAAACAAATTATTTGCACGAAGGACTGCAGTTAATGTTATAATCTATAGCCAAAATTTAAAGCACATAAACTATGATAGAGAATAGAGATGTGTTTTTTTTTTAAATTCGTCCATTTATCACAGTCTAGATGCTATTAACTTAAAAATGTTTTCTTCCTTCATGGTTAAATTAATTTTTGATTACAAAAAGTATTTGGCCAAATCTTGCACTCGGCAAGTCGGCAATTCGGCATACATAAGGGGAAATCCATTTTGTCTATAACTTTACTCTAGTGATATATTTTACATGGCCAACATGTCACCTTTCGTGCAAGCTGTCCTATACTTTTGTCGTGCACGGCACGGCCACGGCAAAGAACACGGAGGGTTTATACAAACAAAGCAAAGTGGCTTGACTGCTTTTTGCACACTCTGATTGACTGATGCGAACTCCCCCTGCGCTGAAATGAATTTCTCATTAGTCCGATTCCGCGTTTCGGCTCTGTTCACATAGTTCACAACAGTCAACAGTCAAGTGAGTCCAGTCAGTCATCAGTTTTAATCAGTCTTCAGGAAGACTGATGACATGCAACATTTAAAATTACACGTACAACGTATCGATTATTGATTGGACCGATAATAATATATTGACTTGTAGTGCCGTTGAAGCTATTATTATTATGGACAACGAGAGATGTGAGCAACTTGCTCGTATCCTCCAACTGCCTTTGCTGGTAATGTCAAATATTGAAAAAATACAAATTATTATTTGACTTGTACATTGTAAATTGCATTAATCATCAATAATTATATTCTTAATACTTGTTCAATTAAAATATTTAGGTGCAAGAAAAAATTATTGAGAATTTGGATGATGTTGGCAAATTCAAACTATCCCAAACGAGTGCGTTTTACCGAGAGTTGATCAGGGGAGGCGTCGACTTACATATGGACCTGTCCGGAACTTATAAAAAAAGCTGCTTAAAAAAACTTGAGGACACGTTGGTGAAATTCATTCATTTTACCAATATGAAGAAAGATAAAAATGGTATGACTCAACAAATTGTTGACAGTTGATGGTGGCACAAAACGAACAAACAATTTATTGTCATTCTTTTCAGATAAGAAGAAAACTGCAGTAGGAAACAATAAAAGTTTTTCGGAGTTGTTTCCTTTCCCACTCGAATTGAAGACACTTATTTTCTCTCAGAAGGTCGATGCTCGTTGGATTTCCGACGTACTTGAAAAATGTCGCAATTTAAACAAATTGCTTTTTAACAACGACGTAAAAATTATCGGAGATTTAAAAGCACAGTTACTGAATGACAAAGGAAAAGAGTTGAAAACAAATACGCGAAGCTTTGCATTGGCAGCTCTTTGCCGTGGTCAGGTTTTTCTCTCCGAAACATATTTGACAAAATTGAACGTTCTTTATATTGACTTTAGAACAAGAAACCTAGAAGATGAAGAATTCGTGAATGTAATCTGTCTGATAAAATCTTTGAGAAGCGAAGTACTTAAGAGATTCTTTCTTATTGCTACTCCAAAAATAACTCTACCAGAAATGGAATATTTTCGGATTTGCTGGATACTGGGAGAATTTTTAGAATTCCACGTTAAAACCATACAAGATATAAGTATTGGTGTTTGCGTCGGAGCCGACCAAATTATGGATATGAATGACAGATCTATTCGACCTGATAAAGATATTAACGCTTATGTGGCATGCTTAGAAAATTTGAATCTGCAAACTGAGCCAAATGAAATTCAAGGACAAGGAGATTCTTTCTATGAAAAACGAAAATCTGTTAAAGAAAAGGTTGATATGGTGTTGGAACTCCGTGAAAAATTTGAAAAGATTGCAAAGAAGTCCAAAATCAGTTTCTTCAGTTTGGAAATCCCCATTACGTATCATTGGGACTTTTGGCACATATTCATTGAGAACTTACATCGTTTGTGTACATTCCGCATGTTGTGCAGTACCAACTTTAATATTCTGAAAAATTGTGCAATCCTAAGTGGTTCATATAAAACGCTGAAACGATTGAGATTGAATCTCGATTTAAAGAATCCATTCGACTGTGCGGGATTGGCGGATTGTGAGCGCCTTGAAGAGTTTTATGTATTTTATTCACCCCCGTCCAACCAACCTGTTATCATGGGTCCCAATGAACCGAATGTTTTGAATGTTAATTTAATTCCTGCTGGATTAAAATCTTTGGCTTTAAGCAATGTTGTGGTTACTACAAAAGACATCAACAAAGCACTGTCCAAACAAAACAACCTGGATACTTTAGTTATTATGAATATGGGGTCGTTTCATCCAAAAAATGGTGCAGATTATAAATCATTGAAGAAAGTCTTTCGCATGCGGAATCTCCAGTCTTGTCTTCTGTTCCAACTCAGATGCAAAACCAAAGCGATTCATCAAAAAACGATTCAATTGCTGGAATTTCAGTTTGTTCGCAAATTGAACAAAACCTTGAGAGAAATGTACCATGAAGGTTTTCAAACTCCCTTGGCTGTGGATATAGTTTCGACTGAATGTTATCGCAGATATATGTGGGAAAAGCATTGCTTAGCTTATCATTTGAAATTTAACGATGAGGATCCCTATCTCTGAAGAAAATGAAATATGATTTTAATTCAAATTCTCTTTTATTTGAATTCCTTATTCTTATTTGTATTCAGATTCCCTTTCCTTATACCTTATATTATGATTGTATTTCTATGAATAATTTACAATTGTTTTTGCAAAATTGTTCAAAAGTTTAATAGTTATATTACAAATAATTTGTGACTGCCAGCCTATTACAACCAGCTTTCAATTTTTATTATTATGAAGCTACGTTGAATTAAAATTGACATTAAAATAAATTACTAGAATGTAACTTGACTAAGTAAGTCTTGGAATGGAAGCTGATTTTATTACGACATATTATTACCATATTTTTATTAATAATTTACTGCCATAATTATCTGAATCAAAAAACTACATTAGGTAATAAAATTGTGCTGACAAAATACAACAAATGTTTAATATTATTTATATTACTAACTGCCTGCTAATCTTAAATAATTTGATGCGATATTGTATTGTTTATATGAAAAATGAGATATATTCATACATATCATTTAATTTTAAAGTGATAATTTTTAATGAAACTTGCCTAAACAAGTATTATTTATAGTGTGTATGAATTATTTGGTGAACTTATTAGTTTTTGAACCATACGAAAACAAATCCCACACGAAATTGCGTTGTTTTGCAGTCCACATGGGCCATGGAGTATGTTTAGGGGTAGGGGACAAAAGTGTAATCAATCACGAAAAACGCCTTTTTATATACTGCTTGGCCACACGTAAAATTCTATTTCTGCAGGAGCAAAATCATCATTAATTAGCAAAATTAGTCCCCTGAAATCCTAAAAAAGTTGTTTTGCCATAAAAAAATCAGAAGTTTTTATTACATAAATTAATTTGATATTTTATCTCGAGCAAATTATTTCTACGCCTCTGCTAAAAGGGCACTCTCCTCAGACAATGCTTTATAATTATTGCTAACAGATATTTCATCATCAATGATTTTTGTACCATCCAAAATGTATTTCTACATACCGTAATTTACGAAATATCAACCCATGGACAAAATACAGCATCATGAATGAGGCTGTATTAGAGTAATCCTGAAGAAAAATAGTGGTTGAAACCAAATACAACATATAAAGCACACTCCATATATACAAATCCACTGGTGCTTTATTGACGACATCCTGGCTAGAATTAGTCTTTGAAATCTTTGAACCCCGGGGTTGATATTCCGTATATTACGGTAAAAGGATTAAAAGGAACAAGCCTTTTCACAATTCCAGGATACCATTGTTCAATAAAATTATGAACTTCAGTGAAAACTATGTAAAAAACGTAAAATATGCTGTGGATGATTTAGGATTTATAATTATTGTAGGTATTTATTTTCTTAATTACAATTGTCATTTACGATTATATTTTCATAATTGTATTTTCCATAGTAAAATATTCACAAAAAAACGATATATAAAAAACAGAGAGACACTGCGTGCAATAATAATTATCAAACGAGTTGGGTCATATTATATAAGGTCGACATATTTGTGCTTAGTTCATGCAAACTGCAAACATACTTTAGAAAATAACTATAAATTCATTAAAATGTTACTAGCTTCATTTCAGTTTCCCCTAAAAATCACAAACATCTTGAGAACAATAATAATATCATCGTCATCATTAACACATTTTAAACTTAGCTTTAACTAAACTAAACTAAAACAGTTTGAGTAAAACTATTTGTATTATTTATTCTAGTATACAAACGAACCCATAATGGGATCAATAATAATAATAATAATACACTTTTTCATTTACATTTACAAAGAATTTTTATGCTACTCATATACTTGTGCAGGAATCACATTAAAATCGAGTACTTGGTTTATATCACATTGAAATTAATACATGTTTTTCATCATTGGATATTTAATGAGGAAGTGGGGGGTTCTGTTGGGGCAGTGGCGTAGCTTTCTGTTTACACTCGAGTCTAATTACTACATTGAACAACTTTCAGATATATTCAGCCCCTCTTTTGTGGCATGGCTGATGTTCCTCTAAATCGTACTTTAATACAGTAGTAATACAGTCGGAGTCGACATACTTAAACTTAGTAGTAGTTCCTACCATATTTATAGTGTCATTGTATAATAACTAGAATTTATTCGGTTAAGTTAAAGGTATGTGTGTGAGTGAATTACAATACAATTAGTATGGTTGAAATTGGTAGGTAAATATAACCACCTTTTCCAGACATAACATCAAGAGTATTTATTTGAGAAAATTATGAGCCCTTAATAGACAACTTCCTGTTGTTACAAAGTTCGGGTCCTGAAGTTTCTGAAGTCATGAAAAGTTTGTTTTAACATCCTTACATGTACGTTTCCCCCACATGACGTTACTTGTACTGAAACTGTACATTTCATAAATATTATTGTTATTATGATACAGATAATATTAGAAACAAGTATACATTAGGATAATATTAATAGTAATATTATAGTATTAATAGTAATACACATCAATAAGACACTCTGTAGAGATGTATCATTATTTTCTGCGAGCTCTCACGATAAAACGTTTATAATATAATGGCAAGCGCGTAGCCAGAGGGGGTGCACGTGTACCCCCCAGAATGCACGAAATATCTGTAAAATTAGGTAATTTGGCCAAAAAGTTCAAAACACTTCGCGTTACGAGCGAATTAGACACATTTTACGTGTTTTTGACCAAATTGACTCCATTGAAACGCGCTATTATGTACTCATACTCCAATTTAGCCATCCCAGAATGCAATTTTGTAAACAAAACTAATAATCTTGGCTACGCGCTTGTATAATTGTATAAGTATATTAAATCGAATACCACCAATTTTGCATAGGTATATATTATAATAATATTATTCTTAGGTAATTATTAATACAAACTGTTTGTAATAGTAGTTCAGTTGGAGTGGTGGTACAGTGACATAGTGACATTTATAAGATTCAGACATTATTTGAAATACTTGCTAAGGTTTTTTTACGATTGTACACGTAGTGGAAAGAGGAAGTTGAGGGATTGCTTTCATAGAGTTACAATATGTGAAGTTGAATCGATTGATTGACTTTTAGTTTCGTATGACATGTTAGATTTTTGTATGTACGTATGACTTTTGTGGTAGAATTTTGTAGTTTGGTTGACACATTAATATTTCTATAGACAGTTCTATTGTTCTATGTTGATTCGATCCAATGATTTTGTCCTTTTTGATACATGCTTGTTTTTACACTTCCATATTTTGATTCATTAGTCATTTTATTTTAGTTCCATCCCCGAATTCCTTGTTTTCCCCATTGGCACCTGATTGCTCATTGTCAGACCAACGAAGTTGCTCCAATCTGCCGATCAACATGCGCTCGGTTGTCAATCCAGCTAGTAACCACAGTGGAGCATACTCCAGTGTAATCAGGCCACCGATATTGTAGCTGAACTCCCTGAAATCAATACATATATACATAAAAACATTTCCTTTAATAAAGTTTACGTTTAGAAGCTTCGATGCACAGATTAAAGTTATAGCTTTTTGAAAAAGCATAAACATAGTGCTAGCTAGGGTAAAAAATGTTTGTGGAGAAAAATGAGAAAATGCACTCTTTCCCAAAAACCAATTCTCAATCTGGGCTTAAGTGCAATGCGGGCAGAGTGTATATTATGTAAGGTTTGGTCCAATTCTACTATACATATTACATACAAAAAGTTGATAGATGGATCAACAACGAGATGTGTCATAAAACTTGCAAATCACTTAATAATGTAAAGCTAGCCGAATCATTCTTCATTTGGTTTCATTAAAATATACAACCAGCCTTGGCCAGCGCACACATCAAATCTTCATATATATGAATGTACCTAAATCTTTGAGGTATACATTTCCATAAATATTTGATTGTATTCCTCCTGGCCACTATTGATTAGTTTGGAATAAGTTAAAACAACAAGAAACTTACGAGTAGTCCCATGGACAGGCTCCTACATAAGTCAACAAAGCTCCAGAGGTGAATTCCCAAAAATAAACCATCAGTAAATATAGAATTCCTCGAAACCAAATGGGAACATCGTTTCTCCGCAAGAAAAAGCTAGTTTTCTCCAGTGCAAGTCCACAAGACCCATATATAGCCAAAGACCAAATACTGGAACACCCTGAAAACTCCACAAAACTAAATTATTACAACCGTACACAACAGAAAATCTTATTTTCCACTCTTACAAACCAATTCACAGTCAAGTATCCAAATATCGATTATTTCCAAACACAATAGCGCAAATGAGACTGATCAAATGATTAAGTCTGTCTGATCAGCTATATACACATTACTGAAAGCGAACAAACACGTAATGATAAATCCATATAGGTATGCATAAAAACACTAAGATTACATACAGCTATAAATCCAACTGAACCTTAACGATATTGGTTTGCAGACTTTTATTATATATCAGAATTGATATTTATATATCAGAATTGATATATATTGTCTTCGAGAAATCTGTCTGTCTGTCTGTCTGTCTGTCTGTCTGTCTGTATGCGCCATAACTCAAGAACGGGTGAACCAAATTGGTTCAAACTTGGC
>JAQFYB010007011.1:0-11372 GCA_034694085.1 Pogonognathellus longicornis
ACATTCTCTGAACGCTCCTTTTGCCATTCGCGACATTCTCTGAACGCTCCTTTTGCCATAACAGCGACGATATATTTTATTATTATACCATTACAGTTATCTAAAGTACCTGTTATTATGATTATAGGATTTCTGTGTACAATATGTGTAATGGTTGTATTCATTATTTTTTACTTTGTTGTAGTGTTTACATTGAATTTGGTTTGAAATTTTGACAATAAGGATTTGGACTGCAATCTGCTGTTGAATGAAACATTAAGATTGGTTTATAAATTGTATGTGTAATGTATAGGTATTATATAGCTATAAAGGAAATGGAGAGCTCGCGCGAGTTATTCAATTACAATACAGTTATGAGATGACAGTTGTGTTTCAGTTTTATTGAGCTATGGTGTGGAGAAGACATAACATTGTAGTACGTGTTTGTGAATTCAATACGTGCCATCGCATTGTATTCTCAGCACCTACAGTTCTCTGCTCTCTTCCCAATCTCCGTCCTATCATATTACATTATTACTACCCGACAATAATGGCCAAAGAATAGCAAGTATTATGTATGTTATTTCAAAGTACAGTATAATAATATCATATTGAACTGAACTGTTATTCAACCAGTGCAGTATGTGTACGTGGACGTAGTGGTGCATGGCAGTCTATAATATTCTCTGAAGTAATGGTCGGAATTATTGTGATTGTGAGTGTGTGTGTTTAGACTTTAATGGAGCAGCCTTATTAACGAAACGGAGACGAGGAAACGAAACGAGTTGAATTAACTCTTTGTTGAAATAGCTCACAGAGTAACTCGAGATCGTCCGGATTGCTTCTCTTTCTCTATTCCACTCTCCCTTTCTCCTACACATTCGATTTAGTTCTATACACTCCTATATTTTATATCAGAATCAGAAGTATCCTATATTTGTGTGCACATATATACATGCTGCTACTAGTTCACCCGCAAGACACTCTTCGCCTTACTACATTGCTGTTGTTTTCCATTATACTTAATTCTGAGACAAGGCGACCTCAACTTCACTTTTGCACAGACTTTCCTCTCTATTTAGAACTTGTTGGTTTCGTTAATATGTCTATGAACACAGTCGAAACCAACACAGACGCACAGAGAAAGAAACTTTCCTAATATCCACAAAGAGAAAGAGAAAGATGAAATGTGATATAATTTCAACGGGTTGTGTAGTGCAAATGTATATACACAACTGTGTTCATAATGTAACTACGTAATAGCGTAATATAGTATCTACTTGCAGAAACTATGCACTGTACATCCAGTAATAAGTATATACAGTGCTAAGTATGTATGTATGTGTAAAGAATGGACAGTTGCACTTGCATCTAAGTATAACAGAGTGTATTTATACTGGGTGAAGGATACATGAGACTGCTGAGTAAAAGTAAATACATTATAACAGCGTATTAGCAGTCAGCTGAAGAGTTGACGGGGATGTTGGATGGAAGGACAAGGAACAACAAGGAGGCGGAGTGGAGTGGAGGATAGATGAGCTTCTTGCGGTCTCCGTATTCTACACAACATATATTCTTTATATTTCAATCAGTTTAACTGCCACACTGCTCTAAGTTGGCAAATGTCTGCACTTTGCACTGTCTCACTCTTCTCCAGAAACTGAAGACAACGGCACAACCAAACTCCCTACATTTCCTCTTTCTACACTTTTAACAAGTTCAAACTATACCAAATGCTTACAGTACTGCAATACCACGAAGCATAAGAAATCTAAACAGCATCCTCTTCGGCTCTTTGCCTTTCTTGTTTTCCTTCTTGTATACTTTTACACACAGGAATGACTTAAAAAGCCAAATAAGCCAACGGAAATGTTTCCTTATCCTCTCTTTATAGTGAGAGGATGCATTTTTAGCTTCTCGTGTATTTATACCTAATACGAATTGTGGTACAGTCGTAGTAGTGGTTTATTAGTGGTAGTGGATTCTCAGAGAGTACAACAAGAGACTTGGGTTGATATCCGAGTTTCCTTTCGAGTGGTGGTTGTGCATTTGGAGTCGTGAGTGTAAGCTGTGATGATGCGAGAGAATTTAGCGGGTGATGTGCGTGAGTGATGAAGTGTGTATAAGCTTGATGCATCTGTTGTTACTTTTTCTCATTTCACTCTCTCTCTCTAGATATATATATTTACACAGCACACCATAGTTTATAATAGAGCAACATCGCCACTCTGTTACATTGCTCATGCACTCTCCAACGTTATAAAATGGTCTAAGAGAATTATTTGTCGCAAGTGTGTCTGGAAGACGGGACGAGAGACATGCAGATTGATATTTGCAAACTAAGATTAGTTCAGCTCAGAACTCTCAACAAACTTAAGCCTGGATGAGCCACAGCTCTGGTTTCAATCTCCCAGTGAATTGGAGTACTTGGCGTCATTGTCGACATCCTGGTGGACATATCTCAAACATTCATATATTATAGAGCGTCTAGAGGGTCACCTTTTCCCAGCCCAACCCTATCTGGCTCCTCGAGCTTGCCAACCCAACCCAGCCCTAACCCTTCGATTTTATCTTTTTTCCAACCCCACCCAACCCTGACCCAATTTTCAGAAACCCAACCCGAACCCGATTTACAGGAAATTTTTTCGCGCAGCGCTATTTACTATGCTCTTTTTAACATGCTAATCCTAGTCACTTTTTGCCATATTTAACATCGAATGCATATAATACAATTTTAAACACTATTTTTGTACTTTATGCCATGCAAGTGATCCCAAAAACTTACTTTAATTGCTGATTTGAAGTACAATGTACAGAATACTATGTAAATTCGAAGTTTTGCAACATTTTTTCAACCCGAACAAAATTGTCGTCAACCCAACCCAACCCGACAATTTTTTACCTCGACCCAACCTGACCCCAACCCTCTGACCTTGATAATTGCATGACCCGAACCCAACCCTAACCCGATAGGGTTGGGTCAACCCTAGGGTTTCGGGTTGGGCTAGACGCTCTAGTAGGTAGATACTTAGATACCTCTTATATTAGAGTTGCAATCTTTACACGCACTTAGTGCTTTTCTTTTCTTCATGTAAAAATATTATCAATATGCTTTACTTATGTATTGCTTAGGTATAGTAGCTTAATAGCCATTGGTCATATAGGTATTATAGTCAAGTTAGTAATTTTCAATAACCTAGTAGGTAAGTACTGTACATATTCCAAACTAAATCCGTTTATTTAACAAGGAGGTCAATAATCCGAGTGTTGTATGTCAATTAGCACACCTTTAAGGTATATAGCAGGAATAAAATACTCAAAAGCCATTAAGGTATCCTATTAATATTCACTTATCTTTTTCACTCACATTTATTTATTTTCACTTCACCTGCTACATCATAATGTTTGTCCGTTTCGCTTTCCAGTGTTGATATTTATTTGTTATTTCACTTTTAACGACGTAGCTACCATTAAATAAAATGAAAACATTTCAGTCTCATTTTGCAGTTTACATTTCTTTAGTGTTTGGGGGAGTGATTTCAACGCATGTTGATAAATACGATTTAAAATCCTCAGAACCTTTGGAGGATGAGACTGACGCGTACAGAAACATTATTAAAAATTTCCCGAAGACAAAGTTCGGGGAGTGGGGAGATTGGGATGAGTGTCCCAAAGGAACGTTTGCTTCTGGATTTCGTCTGAAGACTCAGACATCCCAAGGTGACATTGGAGACGACACGGGAGTAAATGCTATTAAACTCTACTGTAATAATTTGGGGGAGAAAACACATGAACATCAAGTGATGAGTTTAGAAGGTCGATATGGGGAATGGGGTGCGATTATGGACTGCAAAAAAGGAGTTTTACTCGGATTTCAAATTAGAACTGCGGAATTCCAAGGAGAAAGTGAATACGATTTCATTTTATTCAGCAACGACGACACGGCAGCAAACAACTTCAGATTTTTCTGCAGTGGCTCAAATCCTAATTCAAAGGAACAAGCACTGGAAGGTGATGGAACGACTTTTGGAGGGTGGGATCGGAAGGAAATGTGTCCCAAGGGAAAAGCGATTTGTGCAATCCGAGCTCAAGTTGAAGACACGGGAACAATCAAAGCCGATTGCGATGTTAAATCGAAAAATCATAGTAAGTAAAGAAAAGTATAACATTGATGAGTTAGATATTATACCTAGGTATGTAAACATAAATCAAATGTTTTATAGGCACTCCTTTCTTGTCCGTCTGTGTGCATTTACTGACAATGCTATGTTATTTCAATTTTGTAATACAGCACTTTCGTCAGAGGCTGGAGAGGGGGTGGCAAAGTGAGTTATTGCCCTTCCCGATATTTTGAAGCTTACAATTGATATTTCTGGCTTTTTTTGAAAACACGGTTTTTTAGATTTTTTTGCACGCCTTCAAATGGAGTAATAAATCTGCAGTCAGGGTTTCCAAAATTTGAGTATGAAATTTGAGTACGCCTTAAAATCTAAGAAAATTTTATGAAATTTTTGTTTCAATGATAAAAACAGTTCAACAATACATTATATTTGAAATTTTTAGATCATAATTTAACAAAGATGGAAATTATAAATAAAAAATTAACGCATTGCCAATTTTGTAATTTTTGAGACTTTCGTGTACCTTTGTGAGTATTGTTGTATTATTATCATGAGAATTTTGATAATGTGACTAAGATATCAACTCTAGATTTGAGTATATCTGGCAACCCTGACTGCATTGGCCTTCGCCATTTTATTAGTCTATTGAATCTATTTGAACTACTTTTAACTCTTTTTCGTTTTTTTAATATTTCAAATCGAGTTCAAAGTGAAAAATTCTAATTCAGAAAGTAGTAATATGTGTAGACAGTTTCACTGTTAAAAAAACGGTGAGACAGTTTTTAAAAAAAAATTGAAATAATGGACTATATTTATTTCAATTAAAATACTATACCAAATGGAACTCGTCTTTTGTGAAATGACTTATATGAATTTTATTTTTAATATCTTGATCAGTAAATACAAGATATATCCAATAGTAACTGTCAGGTAGTCTGAGATGGAATTGTTTTTTAAATAATTTTTTGTTTTTGCATTTGGATCTAAATTAGACCCAATTTTTTAATATTTTTACATTGAATCCATTGAAAAGTTGGATGTAATTTAGATCCAAGTGCAAAAACAAAAAATTATTTAAAAACAATTCCATCTCAGACTACCTGATTGTAACTATGGGATATATCTTGCAGTAAATATATGTATGCTCATATTTTTGCATGTTAGTTTTTATTTACATTTTGTAAAGATTAAAAACAAAAATTAGTTTTTATCATTGACGTTAGGCTCGATTTTATTTACTTAAGTGTTTTTCATTTTTGACAGAGTACGACAAAACCGGATTGAACAATGTGGAATTCAAATGCTGTGATATTGTGAGTCATGAAAAAAAGTGTGAAGCAGCAGAGAAATGGGGAGTAATTATGAACTGCACTCACACCGGCCCTAAAGATACCCCGCCGGCTCTGTGCTCCTATCGGGTTAAAAAGGGCATCACTAAAACTAAATTTACATCGATGAGTGTAAGCGACCAAATTACTCACATGGCGAAATACAATATTGACGGGGGATTGGATATAGGATTGTTAAAGGCAAAATTCACAGCTAACTATGAAATGAATACATTAACAACGGAAGAATGGGCTGATCTAGGAAACACAGACACAGTAGACGACAAAGAATACACTGCAGAATTTCCAGTCCGTCCCAACACCAGAACAGAGTTGGTACAACTCATTGGCAGCTGTGGCCCTTACTCTCTTAACGCCAACCGTCTTAAGTTTGTAACTTATGACATTGATTCTAATGGCATAGCCAAAAATAGAAAAGAAAGAATTACTATCCCAGTTTTTACTAAATCTGCAAATTCAAAATTGGTTAATTTTACTTATTAATATACTTGTTTTTGCAGTCAGTGATTAAATCAAAATTTTAACGGAATTCTAGCCCTTTTTAACATGTGTCGCATTAGATTTTCCCATCAAACACGTCCAAAATATAAATCGCAAAGGCATTTTTGTTTGGGTTTGTTTCAAAAAACACTAAAGCTACTAAACATTTACATTCATCAATTCATTATTACTACTGTGGATTAAATATTCTAAAAAGAATGTAATAGATACACAATATATAGCCAACCCACGCTTATGAATCACTAAAACATTTATATCAATGCAGTTTGTGATAAAAATTACTAATGCAGTTTATTGGCAGTATGAATATATGTAACATGCATGTATGATATCCAATATTCATCAAGTTATTATCTTCCATTATGATTCTATTATGATTCGTTCATCTATTATAAATTATGATGGTGCCGCAATTAATAGTTTTAAAAATAAAGACGGGATTCAATATTTATGTCCAAATTAAGTAAGTTGAAACATGGGAGAGAAAAGAGTCGGGAATCATTTTTTACTTCCGTAAACACTAATATCATAAAAATTAAAAGAAAAAGAAAGGCGTGGTAGAATTTTTACTTCCACTTAATAATAATATCAGTGTGACGAGAAAGGTGGCGGGATTCGTGCACTACTTCCGCGTTAGATTAGATCCTTATTGGTGCACAGTTAGTTGTACCTATCCTGGGGAAATTTATCTACATATTAAGGAAAATCGAGCCTTCATTTTTATCATTTTAAATAAGTATATTCTATGCGCACGCACATAGGCACAAATCTAATAGTATAACTTCATTGTAATCTTAAGATTTTGTGTCTAGTATGTAAATCAATATCACGATGTCCACCGGGCATAGAAAAATACAAATTTCCACCGGAATCTACCCCAGACTGGGAAAGGCAATGCCGGTTTCCAGAAACCCGTCCCTTACGGAGGCTGGGGGATGTCAACGACTTCCAAGGGGTTTTCCCCCGAAATCTCCTGTCATCTGTGCAAGCACGTATCCAGAGGGGTTGCTCAGCACAACGTATGCTTAGTAACCCCTCTGGATTCGTGCCTGTATGTGGGGATGGGGCAATTTCCTCGATTTCCAAATGTTTTCCCTCGCATGGAGACCACGGTTCCCATAGGTTTACCTCCCACTCCCGGGAATCTAACATGGAAACAAGCTGAATCTTCCAGTATTTTCGACTTTTTCCATGCTTGATGTCCACCTGTAATAAATTATGTATAATAATATATAACTTGATTTTGATCTTAGATCGCTGAATAATAAATACGTAATAAGTATCTTCGACTTGGTTAACGCTGTGGAAGCAAAGAAATTCAATTCGTTGGGCCTATATCTTAATATAGTATTTAGGTAAATTAGGTAGGATGAAGGTTGGTTACGAAAGACTACTTTATTGTTTGAAATGATGGACTGAAACAATTACAATCCTAAAATTTAAAATAATTAAATCCAATATACAAACGCGTAGCCATAGGGATATAAGTTAGGGGTGCACAGCTGTGTTGAATGCAGAAATTGATCTATGGGAAGAATTCCAATTTGAGTACACAATAGCGTGCTGTGATGGAGTCATTTAGGTGAAAACTAAAGTAAAATTCTTCAAATTCGTGCGTGTATAGCTAAATTTTTTTTAAGTTTTTGAACTTTTTAGACAAAATTATCTAATTTTTATGACGTTTTGTGATGCATGGGTGCACGTTCACCCTATACACCTATACACTGGCTACGCGCATGCACAAACCTCTAATTTTGTAGAAATTTGACTGACAATGTACAACGGCTAAATTATTTTGTGCGAAACTCTTATGTAGTATATAATATAGTATATAGGTAAGGTACATATAAATTGACATTGCATCAATAACGATCATTTTGATTTTTTACCGTTGCAATCATAATTAATAATATTTATTGTACGATCACTTTTTTCCAATGTATACTATACCTATCACATAAATTAGTACTTATTATAAATTCGTTCCAGAACTATCCCATTGTAAGTTATATAAAGAGTGAATGGATAAAGAAAGTAAAGCACGGTGTAACAAGAAACTTAAAACTATTAGCAAAAGACATCCAATTAAATATATTATACCTATTTATATTGGGATGAATTGAAATTTTCTAGGAATTGAATTAGGTATACATACCTAATATATTTAGAACTGTGCTAAGCGTATAATTTAATAAAGAGTTGAACTCATAAGGTAACATTGAGCAACTCTACAAATAATGTCTTTTATTATTATTATTAAAAATGCTTATTACATTACTGCCTCTAAATTGAACTCATTCTCTTATACGCCCCTTTAATAGTAATGCAAATGATATCCGATGAGGTACCTACATTAGAAATGCTTCGTTGTATAAGAACCAGTGTGTAGGTACCTAACTCAAATATTAATACTCACATGTTCATACATTCACATTATAATGAGTTTCTTTTTCAATCTAAAGTAATCAAAACTATACATTTTCATTTCTCCTTGTAAGTTCACATTCTTCACATTGAATCTACCCAGGACGAGTCTTTGTACACATTGACATACAATTTCTCTTACTAACATCGCCAGTTCACTTTTAAAAAGAAGCATTTTATGTAGCAAATAATTTAGCAGCACTATAATCCAACAAGGACCTGTTATTGTATGGGCCAATAGTCTACTTACAGAATTACTAATAATGGGTATTTTAATACTGCCTTGGAGTTTTATTGTGGTCTGTCAACAAATATCGTGAATAATGGCAACCATAGTGTTCATAAATTCTTTCAATCATTATTTCGGAATTTTTGGAGATGTATTACGTGCAACTCCATTGAAATGGTGCCCTAAAACTAAAACCATGCAAAAACAAACAGGCACAATTAATTTGACAGTGTGGTTTACTGCATACTTTTACACGTTTTTGTTTACTATTTTTTTATTCGGACTTCTAATTACTCAGCTTTATTCTCCATTTCTTGAAACGGGACACATACTGCTTCTGTTGATTGCCATTTTTGGACTTTCTCTATCCGTAATGCAGAACACCTTTATATATTACCATTTGTCGGACTTCGTGGAAGTACTAAACTTACTACTCAAGCTGGATGCCCGTCTTACACGTAATTTTGTATACAGTTTATTTTTTATTGCGTGCACTTTTTATTATTTTTATATACAGTAGTTGAGACTTGTGTGATTTTACAACACATTTTAGGAATTTCACCATTGACAACGGGTACTTTTTAGTGATTTTGCATTGAATGTGTTATAACTTCATACAAGAATACTATGACCATCTCATACTCACCGATGTGAGTTATATAACCTAACCCATTGAGTGCAAACTCACTTAAAAGTACCCGTTGTTAAGGGTGATATTCCTAAAATGTGTTGTAAAATCACATCTCATCTCCTACTTAATTCCATAGAACACGTTACAGAAAACGCAGTGTATACATTAAATCTAAAATTATGAAATAATTGCAGGGACGTATATCCATCCTTCAGAGAGAAAAGAATTTCAAAAATTGAAAGCTTTTTCGAGAGTATTTCGAGCTGCCACGGCCGGTTCTTTGGCTATGTGTCCAGTTGCATCGTGGATTGCAATGTTTTTCCGTTTTAGTCCCCTGGTTTGGATTCTTGAAAATGTATTAATGTCAATTGATCACATCTTTGTACGAGTGGCGTGTATGCCTGTGATAACATTCTGTGTTGCTCATTTATGGGGTCCAATACTGATGTTGGCTTACATTTTAATTAGCTACATTTGTTTCATAGAGCAATGGCTGAAAATAATTACAGCTGACAGTAAAAATTCTGAAACTGGATTTCCAATAACGAGAAAATTATTCAGAGAGAATCCTGCGGTTGCATTAAAAGTTTATAGAATCCTTGTTCGTATAAATGAATTGGGCTGTTCAATGGTGGCTCGAGGAATAGCAGTCGTACCACCCCTTGTTCTTGTGCCTGGGCTCATGGGTGTCATTTCCTGTTTTGTAACTGTCAAAATGAGGAAAATTATTACAATGCCCAGCTACGCAACTTTCCCATTATTGTTGTTTGTTGTTATAATTTTGGAAAGTGTCGGCATTCATGCGGCTGCAATAATTAATACACTCTCATTACGTTTCATGACCGAGAAACGACGCACCTACGGCACAAAGTATTACAGAAAGTGTTTAAAAAGCTGTCGTATTCTCAACCTTCCTTTAGGACCGTTCATCACTTTTAGAAAAGGAATTGCTCTGGCTTACCTACATGTCATGGCGTCATACACCTTGAGTTTAGTAATATCGATTGAAATAAAATAATGGTTTTCAACATTAATAAATTGTACTTATATTCAATGTACCGTAAAATATTATATGGACTCTGTATTAAATGCACAGTGAATTGAAATTGTATGTTTGAAGCGATTTTAAAATTCTAATCAATATTGCTATATAACAGCATTGTTTATATTGCAAATACTTAAATTTCGGAACACGATTAATGAAATGTTAGAAAGTAAAATTTGTAGCTAATGATGGTGTACTCATATTATGCAGACAATACTCAATAATGAAAAATAATTATCCAAGTGTCATTTAATTATTTAGATCGATCTCATCGCCAACCATAACAGTATATAGATATTGCTTAATTATATATATGCATAATGCAAAAATGTTCAAAAAGCCTGTGTACTGTGTAGATATAAAAATATTTTAACATCAAACTTTTACACACTACCTACATTCTTACTAATACATACTCGTACCTATTTTTATTATTTTCTATTTTTCCTATTTAATTAAGCAGTACTACTAATTAAGTTAGGGGAAAGTTTGAACTTTATGAATGTCACATTCATACAGGAGATTAATAAGTTACGTTGTTCTCAATGAATGATTAATGTTGAATTAATTTTAACATGACAAAGGAGTTTGCTTATGCTCCAATGATACGTCGATACGTGGTACTCCAATGGAGCCAAGCAAATGGTTATAAGTTAGCTGATATTTCTAACATGAACTTTTAAATGTTCGATGCTTTAAATGGGATTCGAACAAGGTAATGGTAGGTATAAAACAACATTATAAAGCGAAACTAACTAATTCATGATCACCCTCGAAACAATTATTCAATTATATGGCATAGTATAGGTACATATTGTAATATTCATCTAACATAGTAAAAAATGTTCCACGTGTTTCTAGAAACACGTCAAATGTCAATGAATTGTAATGAACATATAATAATTTTTTACAAAGGTTGGCTCATTAATGACAGGAAGTTGAATAGCTAGGTGTCTCACTAGACCACGTCAAATATTACAGTTATATTATACTATCATGTCCCAACTGAAATGCATCCATGTACAGGCTGTTTCATAAATGAGACGAAGTTTTCAAAAATTAATATCTCATGAACCAGAAAGAGTTATGATTT
>JAQFYB010007012.1:0-11368 GCA_034694085.1 Pogonognathellus longicornis
GCTCTTAAGAATGTTGTGAATGATACAGGTCCCCTCTATATAAAAGCATGCTGAAATATTTGTGAGAACCGCAGTCTATATGTATGTGCACTACATTCAATACAAAACGGAAAAATTTATCCCTGCATTTTATTTCTGTTAAAACTGGTCTAACAAATATCTCAATCCGAAATGACCTTTGTGCAAATGTTACTCATCATATTTGGTCTCACAAGTCCAACGACATACCTGCTATCTTTCCATAGTGCGTTTTCAAAAAGCTTCATGGAAGGAGAAACACAAAACGCTAAATCGTAGTTAAAAATTCTACGCTAGAATAAATTCAGATCATTATTGGGTAAGTTCAATTTAAGAATAAATTATGGTCAAATAAATGGCAACACTTTTAGCCTTTTTTACATGACAGCTTTAATAAAAAGGTTCTTTAACTTTTTCAGATACTTGAGAATTTCATTGCAACCTAAAAGCCTCCAGCATTGTCTCATGCAACAGAAAGTTGACAAAAACAAAACGATACTTGGATTGGAGATGTATGCATCAGCAGGCGATCAAATTAAAAATTAGAGATCTTTCAAATTATAATTAACAGAAATATACAGATTCACCATGTTTTTGCTTTTTTAATTGTAACATCATACTTCAAGATTCTCAGTAACAATAATTGTGATTGCGAGTATGCTACTAAACTAATACTAGTATGACAAGGTTCTATTTTCTTAGTTGTGTAAAAATATGAGGGAAATTCTCATTTTATAGCTTTAGAAAATACTTTTTTTAGAATCTTCATGTAAAAGCTATACTTACTATTTATACATTAGAAAATTTCTCAGGAGAATGTTGTGAACTTATAAGCATTAGACATTGTGTGAAAGTATGTGTGCTATTTTCCCGAGATGCCATATTTTTAATTATTTAAATGTAATTACACATGTAAGCAAATGCAATTAATGAGGGTTGTTAGCAAAGATGTATACTTTGGAATAGTGAAATAATAGTGAAGGATTAGAGAGAATAAATATTGAATATGACTGGAAGGTATATGATATCAGAAGATATATTTCTTTGAACATAATGTACATCTTTTGTGCTATAATCATCATTTTGGTGTTACATTTATGTTACAATGCTTCTTTATAATGTTAAGGTATATTTACCTTGTGTGTCTCTGTGTACCCTTTCATGTACTTCATTTTCACCACTTTCTCCAATTAAGATAAGTAAGATATTGCTGTTAACAGTACAATAGTTTTTTAATCATTTCGCTACTAGTAGTTGCTCCGTCTCTCGACGACTCTTCTTGTATTGTGGTGTATACGTGTTGCTGTCTAATGCTAGTAAATCGTGGCAGGTTTTTCAGATATTTCACTTGTAGAAGTCTTCTCCGTCTATTCCTTCCAGAATTTTATTTTTCTTCTTGAATGTTGTCTACGATGAGTCGGATTTACATTTGAAATAATTGCTTTACTATATTACTCCATCTTTCTTAGTGTTTTAGCCAAATCAGGCAGTAAATATTGTAAGAACATCTTCAAAGAAAGAAATCTTCCTTTACACTCGCCCTTCGCTCACATTTCTTTTATTATATCATACTGTCATGTCAGCAATGATGTAGTGTAATAGTAGTAGTAGTAATAGTAGTAGTAGAGTAGGTATATAGGTACACATTACTTTATACGTTGTAATTGTAATAGTAGTAGTATTAGTAGTATATTATGTAATACACTCTCATTAAAAGAAGATTCATTGATACAACTAATGGTTAAAATGACAACGAATACATTTAGTAGTTTACAAGTTCTTGTATTTATAGTAGAGCTACACAAACACTCAGTTTAGTACACAGCTTCTTCATTGATTGCTAGTTTAGTTTATTTACACACTGCAACATGTCATCATTGTTCTTAATATACATACAATACAGCCAGCAGAGTTATCATCATATTTAGAATTATTATTACATTACGACCAGTTTAGTTTATTTTTTCACTTTCATACGCGTTACACGGCATCAATTCCAAGTTCTTAATTTTAACTATCATAACTATAACTCCACAGGAAAAGCTAATAATCTTTTACAATGCAATTTAGACACACATATTTTTATTATTTTTAATTTACATGGAGAAGTCTGAACATTGATATTTATCTCTATAGTGTAACATGTAGGATACTACATGACAATTAATTCATTTTTAACTGTAGTATAATGTATAGTGCAATAAATGCACTAAATCTGTGGTTGTGGATGCATTTCACATTCATCAAGGTCATCGTAATGTATTTTTTGAATTTAATCTTACTAAGAATATTCTAGCATGTATTATTTGGCTGTAATAACATAACTACAAGTATAGTGGCTCAAGTTTTGCAAGCAGATTTTTGTTTGTCATATTATTATTGTGTGCTTTTTCGTTTTTGAAATGACAAAATGACTTACACAGTAATATTGTAGGTGGTAAATCATGCAATATTTTTGTACACATTTTTTATCTTATTATTATAAGTAATACATTGAAACGTACTCTCCTATGTCCTTTTACAACACTTGCAGTTTTAATTATCTACAAGATAAAAGTGGTATAGTAGTAGTTTCAACTTTTTAACCAAGTTTCAATCATTGGCTACTGTATGTATAATATGTATGTATTGTATGTATAGGTTAGGTTTTCATATGAGTAATCATTATTAATAATATTCTAAGTATCTACAAAGGTAAAATGTATGTGTATGTTGATACGTACGTACGAAGTAGTTACAATAATATGGATGTACGTACACACGCATAATTTATATGTAAGTATAATAAAATGTGTACTATAATTTTATGTATGTATGTTTAAATAGTAATTTGCTACTAATTACACATTACTCGTTTTGTATTTGGTATATATCAACCACAGACTACAGGTACGACAAAATTACATAGAGTCCTTCAAACTTGCTCATAATTTTACGTCTATGGCTATTAGGTTTAGTATTAGTACTACAGTAAAGTATGTATGTACCTAGATAGGTAGTGTTTTCGTTTTACATAGAGGTATTTTGATAGATACTACTTGATACACAAACTTTGCTCACTATATAGGATTGATGTGGGCTGTAATCATTTACACACACTCATATGTACGGTATACGTATAATAATGTAATCTTGTAGATAGAGATGGGCATCCCAAAAAGGACATGTTATACTAGTGCATTTAAAAGGATGCCTAATTATTCTGCAATCCAACATGCACAAAACAACATCCAAAAATGAATAATCATGTTTTTAACCATTCAATTCATTAAACACCACACATTTCATGTATCCTAAAGAAGCGACTCTGTGTTATAAAAACATAGCATTGCGGCAATAAGAAAAAAGCATAATGTAAAGTGTTTTTTGTTGCCTGTAACACTTCGCAAATATTCATATGAATATTTTTGTTATAAGAGAAAATTCAAAATTCAAACCATCAGCAGAACAAATTAATGGAGAATTCTTAATCTTTAAATTGAAAATGGATATAATAAAGGGAGAAAATACTAAGACACGAAAGACAACGTTTGTCGCAAAAGCGTACACCTAAAAGCTATATAAGAGTAGCACTGCATTACATAGTATGCAGCAACATTGAATAATTATGATTAATAATAAATGCTACTTTTTTAACCAAGAGAAAGACCCACTAACCCCTTTGTGTCCAGACAAGTGCACACGAAATAGTAACCTGATATCGTATAAGCCCAAAGTATTTCTTTTTACTCGTAAAAGTGGTCTTGTTTGTTTGTTTATGTGTGTGTGTGCACAACTGTGGGCGGACAACTCATCAATACATATTTCTAGTTAAGAATTATTATTAACAGACCAACAGAGATCCAAACATTAGTAGCAATAGTAATCAATGTGTAAATAGTAAATTAATAGGAAAATGCACAATTCAATACAACTATTATAGTAATTTATATTATACACGGATGGGTTTCATTTCATTATTTCTTCAATACTAATCATAAGGATATTTATATCATAGGTACTCGTGGGTACTCGTATCATTAGACATTAATAATAGTAGTATAATAGTATTAAGGTAAAGGTAGTATGTATTTAATTAATATTTATACGTAATGTATAACTTTTTAGTAAATTAATTATTAGAGTTAACTATTACTTGTATGTTATGTATGTATATATCATATCTGCATTATAATTTGTATTCATAGATAAGTTCCAAAATCATAAGTAAAAGCATTAATTAATGATCAGTTCTGCATGATTTCAATTCAATGCTTCAGACTTTCTTCATCCTGTTTGAGAAGATTGTGTTTTGTATACGGCTGGCTGGCTTACCTAACTTTCTTTACAACAATGCAATAAAAACCAAAAAAAACACTCGCTAAAACTATTCTTACTTACTAGTAGATATTTATTTATTTCTATCATTATCAATTAAGTATGTACGAATACAACGATAATTTAAAACCTGAATTTCAGAGTACAAGAGCAAGAAAAATGCGTCTATAAACGACGAAAAGATTTGTAGTAATCAACACAAAGCAAAAACGGTGAAAGGATCACCTTTCTGCTTAATTAACACTTCGCACTTTAACACATTAACTAATAAATGTACACGTATGTAGTAATTCATATACAGTTCACATACATGTAATATAATTTAATAAGACCTACTTTAAACTTTACTTACAATTAGTCATTTATATTGATATTATTATGTACCTAGTTTTTATTATTTAGACTTTTAAATAATATTAATTGTTATTTGTATTTTTCTCAAACTTTTTCTGCCCCTAACTCTTTTCTTATCAGGTCGGCTACGTTCATGCAGAGAGTTGTGTAGTGCTGAACTACACGTACTTAGGATTTTGGTGCATTTATACTACTAAATATTAAAAGACAAGTATTTTATGTCTGTTTAACACACATTAACCATGTTTAGCATTTCATTCCTTTGGAAAACTGTAAAGTTACTTTACACTTATTGTTAGTAAAGGTAATCATTTTGTTAATTGTATTGTATTGTATTGTATTCTTTATTCAAGTGCTTAACAAATTCAGTACAAATTACTGGTTTCCAATCGAAGCACCGAAAGCAATCCACAGTTTATAGATTAGCTTTACTCCATTAACAAGCCATAGTCGTAACCATTTAAATCAGTCAAATTATTTACAATAAACTTAAATGTACACTCGCCCCATTGCTTTTGGAATAGTACTAGTAAGTGTCCATTATGTCGACAGCTAGCAACTCCTGCTTCTATGTAACTCAAGTAATATAGAATTTTAGTCCTATGTTTGTTTTAGCAGTCCACACAGGAGGCTTCACTAAATTTTTTGCACAACTAACTTTCTTTAAGCCACTCACTCTCACTCTCTTGTCAATATTTTTTAAGTACCTAGCGCTAACAAACCGCTTAATTAACACCTTTTCTTGTCACTTACAATTATTAAATAGGAATTTCTAGTAAATAGGAGGATTTTTTTTAAGTCTGAAATTTTGCATTATTCGCATGATTTATTTTAACATACCTACCTATATTAGTGGGGATTTATTATGATCTTATTAGTCTACACAATATACTGATTAATAACTAGCCGTGATTTCAACAGTGACTCTGTACTTTGCTATACCGAGGATTTTATCAATACTTATTCCGATAAACGCTTATATATAGAGAGATAATGATTTTCTTTTTCATCGTATGTATACAGTACATAGTATTTAGTAGTGCCAGAACCGCAATTTTCGTTAGTTCATTCCATAACATTAATCTGTAAGTTTGTTTTTTAACCCTGACACATTAATTTTGGTTTGCTTAGCAAATCCACATGTAAATTTGATACAGTATTTTGCTAATTTTATTACATACCTATAATTTGGTATTCGTTTAATAAGAGGAAATGTAAGGACAATTTGTTCTACATAGCTGATACACATTGATTGATTATTAAGAGACTTTATTTGCATTGCTTTATTCAGTTTAAATTGTAAGCACTGGAAGCGTGCTTACTTTCTACCCTTTTCCGATAATTTTGAGATGTGTCCCAAATGTTATACACTTTATGCAGTGTACGGATTAGTACAAAGAAAGAAAAGGCTCGCTGTAGAACAAAATACTCTTGTCATTACAATTCCTCTTCCAGACATTTTTTCTTAATTTTTAAATATCAGTAATTAGTAACGTTACTTTTCCACTTAAGTTACAACATTCAGTTATTAGTATTAGTACATTTTAGGTATGTGATGTGGTATTGGTATGGTATGTGGTTGACATTTACTTATCAGTAAATCGTTAAGGTATTGGGGGTAGATATTTATTTTGTTGGTAGTTGGGTATGGAACTACCAATCAGGTATTAATATTATTGGTGATAGTTGTGTAACACAAATTAGGTAAAGTATTTTTTAGTAGTTGATTGCACTCATTGTATTCAGGACCCACTCCCGTAATGAGCTTGAATTGAATATTGAGTTAGAAAGTGTTATAATAATATTGTAATATTTTAAAATGGTCTCGTGAGTCATGTTGTCAGATTACAGAAGAAAGAGATTCCACGAATTTGACAGTTTAAAAGTGTTTTTAATAGTATACAAGAATGCTTTGTTTGACCACTTATTCTTACAAATTGATTTACAGATGATCTTATGGAAATACGCCTAGATGTACTAGAGTAACCGTATTTAACAGAATATTAAAGAAAGTAATGATGTAAGTAACTATAAAACGTATCGTTTCATTCTTTAAGGTACCTACCGTGCACTTAATGTTTACCCTATTCAGTATTTGTTTACAAGTGACGGGAAGGTCAGGAAAGTGCGTTCTACACAACAACAGCATGTAAGTAAATTAGTAGGTAGGTCAGGTATAAGGTTATTAGGATAATGATAGGATATATTATGTGTGTGTTGTGATTAATTCCTGTTTCACTTCGTTCGTTTCCGAGAGCCTTCATGATTAATAATAACTATGCACTTTGCTTTCCATTTATATAAATGTGAAGACAATTTGGTCTTAAATGCCGACAACTATGTGAGTATGTATCACTATTTCAACCGTAGGATAATGATTGACTTTTTAGAATCAACTCAAAACTGGGAATTAGAAATACAATACCTCAAATTCTTCAATTTGGCATGACAAGGTTGTAATGGACTATTTTCTTAACCATATTTTATAATACGATGCATTATACATGGTATGCACAAATTCTATGCGTAAAATTGTCGTGTGGGGACAATACGCAAAAGAACAGAATACAATGTAAATATTAAATATTAAAGCCGTTTCTAAGTCGTTTGATTGCATCAATCAAAGTGAGATTCTATGACTGACGCAATTTGTAATTATATCAATTCGTTAACATTTTAACTTTACGACCAAAAATATCAATATTACAATTACAACTTACACTATAAAACTACTACAGTACACATTTGTAAGCTGATGGACATTCACTATCTTTATAGTAATAATAATAACAGAATAATCATAATTCGCACAAATAATTCAAAATCTAATTTTCCTTTAAACTGTTTTGACAATGTTTTCAAGCACTCGGGCGTGGTCTTCTCTTAAAGGAAGCATTTGCTTGTATAGACTTGTTTCATAATTTGTCTTCGAGTAAAATCAATAATAGTATGTAAAGGGACTATAGTAAAAGTTTTGATGCTATTTATGTAATGTATATTATGGGAGAAGTTATTCCACAATTTATTTCTTTTCACGATTCTCTGAGTAAGACAACCCAGGCCTTGCTAGTTATTCTTTGCAGTATTATGTATCATTCTGAAAAACAAAACATTTTTCGTTTGTCAGTCGATGGCTAAATAATTTGAAGATTCATTCATATTACAATTTTGAACTCACGGTGTCAGCGTTGTTTGGACAAAGGGATTTGTACACACTCTCGATAAAAGTTCGCCTACAAGTCCAAAACAAAAGGGTTGCATTTTAGTTTTCAACGACAGTAATTGTACACAAACAAGCATGTTAGTGGAAACACGACTGGCAAAAACAGGGAATTATTATAACTAAACTTACTTTGCAGCAAGACCTCCACCCGGTGGTAAATCTGAGATATTTTCGTCACTTAATGTTTGCAATACATGAGGAAGTTCAATAGCTCCTCCGGATTCACTCACTAATTGTGTTACTCTGTTCTTCAATAATTCCTCTAACGCAGCTTCTTTTTGCATTGCGTCTTCTTGTGGCGGAGGACAGGCTGGAAACGCCACTAACACGATGCTCATGTTATCTCGACTCCCCTATAAGAAAACAATACAAACATACTTTAGACCTCCTTTGAAGTTGTCCCTAATATTATACAATCTAATACAACTTTATGAAGGAAGAAAAGAAACAGGT
Organism: Pogonognathellus longicornis; assembly: GCA_034694085.1. Taxonomy (NCBI): domain Eukaryota; kingdom Metazoa; phylum Arthropoda; class Collembola; order Entomobryomorpha; family Tomoceridae; genus Pogonognathellus; species Pogonognathellus longicornis. The sequence continues at coordinate 8,366 of JAQFYB010007012.1, forward strand.
GAATCGGTGTAGCGTACCTTATATAGACAGGTGTCAATAACTTGGTTACAAATGGATGCTAGATCACTAGTGACTCGAAGCCTCGAACGAACAAACTCTACCAAGTCTTCATTCGTCATGACATCCCATACTCCATCACACGCAAGAATAATAAATTCGTCCTCTTTCTCATTCCGCACTTCAACTGACACTTCCGGCTCTGGAGACACCAACTGTTCACATTGACCTTTTCCTTCTACATTTTTATATTCGTAGTCACCCAAAGCACGGGACACAGCCAAAGACCCGTTTACTCTACAAACAAAGATCAATAAAATGTAAAGATCAAGGTCAACTTGTACCAAAGTTAATTATTTAAGTATACGCCTTGAAAAGAAATATGTTAACATGGGAATTAGATTAAATGTAAACAAAACGAGGCGAGTCTCGTCAACTTACCTTTGTATCATAACGCTGCCTCCAGCATTCACAATACGTTCTTTTTCAGCTGGGTTGACAGGTTTGTGATCCTGAGTTGAAAATGAGACTCTGCTGTCCCGACAAATGACGCCGCGAGAGTCACCGCAATTGGCAATGTACATATGAGAAGGAGAGATCAGCACGCAAACCGCTGTTGAACCACTCTTGTCTTCCCCGCTGGCCATCTCAGGGATTGCTCGCATCTTGTCATCCAACAGCAAAAATCCTAAGTCAAACACAACAAATAACACGCCTTTCACTTTGAGAACTCAATAATAACACTGCGTCATCTCATCATGATATCATTACTTATTAATTTGCATTCCGTAAGTTTTTCAGCATTACGTCTGAAATGTGTATATGTACTTATAAACAAGAGCAGATAAGAATTTAGACACTGACCATCACGAATGCCCTTTTTTATTTCATCAATGGATACATCCTCTTCGAGAGCGCAGCGAGTAAACTGCTCAGTGCCTATAATCGTATCTAATAAATTTTCAGCACAATGAGAAGACACCCGTTCGCCCGCATGTCCATCAAAAACAGCAAAAAATGACCATTCTTTTAATGGTTCTCGAAGAGCGACAACTGCACAGTGGGCATCTTCCATTTCAATTCGCCAACCCTGCATACTGGATAACCCATACCGCAACCCATTATGTTCTCCATGCTCATTGTGTTTATCTGTCTTCGGTTTGTCCAGCAGTGCTCCCATCGCATTATATCTAAAAAAATAAATGAATCAACACATTTCATTACTTTTAAACCGTCTCATATCTTAAGTTCGCACTCAATGTTAACTATTATTGTAAGTCTATTGGCAAATGGTTTTCATTTAGTATAAATAAATGTGATGTGTTGTGTACGTAATAAGCTTCAACAAACGATAGTAACTACGTACGAACATCTAACACTGATTGTAAGAATTACAATTTCTCTTGTAAGCGTCTTATAAGTTTAAACACATTTATGTCGCCGTAAAAACAACAAAAGAGCAGATGAAGAAGAAGAGACGAACTGTCTGTCTCTTTACTTTACCACGAAAATTATGTACTGCAACGAATATTGATATGATTACGTGACTCTGCTTAACATTACCTAGGTAATAAAAAAATCGTCAATGTCCTTTACAAAACTGACTTGGACTATCGTAATTTAATTTGTTATATATATACATGTGCAAGGTACTGCATAAAATACACAAAGACGTTCCTCTAGTGTCAGTCTGGGAATGGACTAGTGATGCAAACGTTTGCAGAAAAACTCCGAGTAGAGCAAACTAACTCTGTGATTCATTCGATTCCTATTACAGCATAGCAGTAAATATCCTACACAGTACTAGTACACGCAGTAGCTATATGTAGGTGTACATTTGGTACATATTTGAGCTTTGGAAGTTCCAAATGACAAAGAGGCACACCGTACACCATCCGCCAGTTGACCAATCGTACATATTATAGACACTATCCGCGATGACACGACTAACTACATAAAAGTATACAAAAGGACACAAAGGATATAACTAAACCAACTTAAGATGATAATGTGATACATTAAATTGTAATGCGTAATTTGATTCGAGTTACAAATAATGCTACAAGAGCCATAGACAGTAGCACAATTTTTGTGACACATTTCACAGCATGCATGAACTATTTTATGGCATGTGGAAGGTCTTGTAGGTACCACAAACCTACCTAATATTCTTATTAATTAGTTCAACAAAAACAAAATATTAACAAATTAAAAATATACCTAAGCACAAGCAGGTAAATTGTAATCGAATTAATGTTAAAGCTTTCCCCAAGAAAATTAAATGTAATAATAATGTAAGCCTGTAGTTTGTTTTGTGGTTTAACAAAATTAATTGAGTTGAGTTTCAGAAGAAAAATATGATCACGTGCACTTTGCACTTAAACAGCTTCATGATATAGAGTAGGTGAGTGAAGGAAGGTAAAAAGGTAATTAATATTAATAATTGTTGTTTTGCAAGTTTGCAAATCCAAAAGTTTTCTTTCATTCTCACTGCGCATTGTTTTGTCCAGATGGTTTATTTGTAGTATAAAACCAATATAAAACCAAAGTTATGCCTAAGTGCCTAAGCAAAGCCTACAGAAAGTGTAGGACAATGCATGGTGTCAGAATATTTTAGAGACAAAGTTTGGCTGTGTGATCATGTCGTTTTCATCACAGATCACAGCACACACTTATCAGTTATCACATCATTTATATTATCTATAGAACATAGCTCTACAACTTAAAACTACATTATTGTATCCAACATGACAATGACGTAATGGTATGTGCGCCTTGTCAGTTTCTATCTGCATTGTACCCAACCGGTAGAAACCAGAAGATTTGTTTGACAACCGTATCGTGCCAACCATTGAATGCAGCGTGTACGCTGTACACTACACGTCTTTCGCATATAAATCTATACACCGTAAAGTAAACGAAGCATAAAATACATCTCGAATTCAACCAACAAAATATTCTATGATAATCCCTCTATAGCTAATAGCCATAATAAATAGGCAGCAG
>JAQFYB010007013.1:0-11368 GCA_034694085.1 Pogonognathellus longicornis
ACCAGATTCATTTAAAACATCGGTGCCATATGGTGCCCTTCCAATCTCTTGTATATTACTGCAGGCATTTATGAGCATTTTGAACGCATATGTGCCCCGCGTGCACGCGGGGCTGACAGCCCGGGAATCCCGCATTTTTTCTAGGTCCGGGCAGCCTAGCAGATGCGAAGAAGAACGAAACGCAAAGGCAAAAGGATTGAATGGGACTAATGTAATTTGAATGATAGCCTTGCTGTGTTGCAGCTGCAGAAAGACAGAAAGAGTACTAAGAGTAGTGGAGGAATGAATGTGAATAGTGAATGTTGAGTGTAGTGCGAGGGAGTTGAGTGCGTGGAAAGAGTTGGAGTGTGGGGCTGAATGTGTGCAGACTATGCAAAGCGAGAAGAACAGGCAGTGCAGTGCATGCAGCAGTAGTGGCGTAGTTAGTTGTGAAAAGCTGCTTGCAGCTCTGACTTGACTGTTTATTTATTTCATTTCAATTGTACCAACAAAACTTGAGCAACTTTGTCCACGTCCACTGACTCCATCAACCAACAACAACCAAGTGCTAGACCACAACCAACACATTCATCTTCTCTACTCATTCATCATTTAAATCTCCCATCAATCAATCACCAATGCTCAATAAATTAAGCAGTTTATTCCAAAATATTGCCACCTTCCCAATCACCATGTCTCAACTTCAGTGTTGATTGTAAATTATTTCCAATCCAAGTCAGCATCAGCTGACAGCCAGCTGCCGACGACAATACAATTGTCAGCGGTTTGAACTACTGTCACTGTCAACGGTAAGATCGAAGGCTAATTTTGTTATTATTCGCTAAACTAATACATTTTTTGATTGGTCATTCCAAATCTGTGTAAAACAAAAAAATAGGTCAAACAATAGGTCTGGTATTACACGCAGCTGAATACTTTCCTTCCTTTTTCTCATACACTATACCGTACAACGTTCGTTCGGTTTAAGTTTGTTTAGAGGCGAATTGGATGTGCTGTTATTTGTCAGTGTCAGTCTCACTCAAGTACGTTTGATGATGGCATATGCACGGGGTAGGGTTTATTGTTTTGATACTGTTATATATCTTGTTTTTGATTTTACGTAGTTTTTTAGCCTGAAATGAAAGATTGAATCTGATCTACATGCACATAAAAATAATTTTGCAAAAATAATTGTACTAACTCAAAAGTAGCGATGTGAGAAACCCTACTTTGTTACACACAGAATTAAATGGTGAACCACCAGCTCAGTTAGCTGTCGATAGACGAACTTATCGTATTGTAGACCTATTTTATTGTTTTTCAGCTTCATCTACTGTTATAACGACCCTAGTAATTCATTAAAATACACACAATAAAAATACAATATAGATACAGTATTGATTTGGCATCGAATCCGCTTAAATACTTGGCTTACCTAGTTGTTTCACAGACCTTATAATATTATTGTGTATATATGAATTGCCGAATGGAACATGAGGTTCTTCGTCCTTAAAATTTATAGTTCTTTGTGCCATTGCAAATGTAAAATGTTTATTGTATCATCGTATTATGAGTCATATTAATGATAATAGCTTCATCCAACCAAACATAAGTTTGAAGTTGTTGATCATGTCTAATGTTTTAAAACAAGTTAGATTGTAGATTATAGCTCGAAAATGATCGAAAATAATAAATATAAAAAAACCGCTTCAGACTCACGGGAAAGATGATTTTTGCTTCCAATTTTAGAACTTATATCATTGCCTATTTTAAATGTATTTTTTCTGAAGTTTTAAAATGTTAACATTTGGGAAATATATTAAACTCAAAATTAATACATCATTAGTTCTATTTTTGTAGCCGAATATTATAATTAATATTTTTCCTATTTCTATTTGTGGTGTTATGTATTATATTAAGTATCAGAAGCGATTCTTATTAAAATCAACAAGTTTGTTTGTCTGTGTATGTATTTTTGTGCGTGCGATATACGTGTTAGTAAGTTACATTAAACATTACTTAGATAGCCAACAGGGTTCTAATGTAAAGTACTCAGATATGCGGTGTTTGACAAACCTAAATTACAAACGAGACATAACACAGTAAATATGCATAATATTATACTGTATATTTAAATATGCATAGATTTTATGCAGTGTATGTCTTCCGATACTTTCTAATGTTTGCAATGGTTTATTACTTGTCCATTCTCCTTGCAAGTTCTTTTTGTGGATTGTGATTGTGGCTAACAAAAAACATGTTTTCTTAAATAACCTATAAGTATCTACATCTAGGCGGTCAATCTTCTAAGGATTAGATTCAGCAACTACTAAAGAATAAGTTAGGGTTAGTTTTAATGAAGGACAGAATACTAGATGTGTACTATGTCACATTTAACTTGAACACAGGAAAGATCTAGGCATCTAGGGTATGCGCTGCACTGACTTTGTATTCGTTGATTCGTTCTTTCTAGCCTATACTTAACATATTATAAAAGAATTCCAAAAATTGCATTTTGCAAAGCTACTCCATTCAATTATGCATATAAATATTTATTTTCCTGCTGTTGTTTTCCTTGTTTCGTTTATAATGGTATGTATGTATTTGGATTTGCCAGCTTTGGAGTCACGTATCTGCATCATAATATTTGCATGAACGACATTTTTGATAATTGAGATTTGTGATGGGATTATGGTATAGGGATGAAGGTTATAAAATATTATTCACGCATTAAAAATGTACATGTAATGTGAGCAAGGTTAGTTGGCTACTGTTGTAATCCTATCTTGTAATAATACAGACATATAACTCGTATGTTATTGCTCATTGTTGGTTATTAAATGCACCCAGCATGTAGGTACACTCACATTGTTAGTTAGTACAGTTACATTTAGTGCTTAGGATGGGTAAGACAATGCGATGGTTTAAATGTAGTACTGACTGACTGACAGATTTGATTCAGTTGATGCTTTATAGTGATATGATGCTGTGTTCTGTTTAACAAACTGTATGGATGGATACTGTTGCAAACTCGCAGGTAGCATCCCATCATCCTCAGTCAGAACAGAAGTCAGCCTAGTTGTTGCTAGTACTGTATCATTATTGTAGATTAAATTCTTAATGCAGGAAGGTAAAGGTACATTGTCTAATGTAGTTTAAATGTAATAGTAGCTAACACGGATAGACTCGGGTACATAAGTTGCTGACTATGGCTTGACCTGCGCCATGTTCTATGTATCACGATGTTCACGATAATAAAACAGTATCAGTGTATTATTACATAATGATGCCCAGAAAATGACGTATAGACTGTAGATATGGAATATGTACCAACCAACAATGAATTGCGATAAACTAACTCTGGTTAACAATTCGTAGCACCAATGAATGTGTGGTAAGAGTGGTAACTGGCAAGGCACACTAACAATAAGTAGATTAAAGCATAAGGTAGAAAAGGAATTGTAAAAATATATGTACTTTTAATGTAATAAATGCTTGTGTACTATATTATGTTATAACATTATAATATTATTTACATTATGTACTTGTTGAGGCTGACTTAAACCTGCATAAAGTCTCATTACTGAAGGAAAAACAAGAACGTCGTTTCATTTGTAGTTTCATTTGTTATTTTCCCTGACAGTTCATGTGTATACATTTGTTTGTGTAGGCAGCAAATATTTAATAGTCTTGGAATATTTTATCAACGTACAGATGTACAATACTGTGTAGGAATATTCCCTATTCCTACAAAGTATACATTCTTATACCAAAAATTCTTTTTGTGTTTACTTACAAGTAATCTGGGATATTTTATAATACTAAAATAAAAATGTGAAAGGTTGTATTATTTTATATACAAAGTTGAGCTCCTGAGTTTTCCTGTACATTATTTATTTTTTTAAAGTGTTGGAGACTACAATTTTAATTTAAATCGATAACTAGTACTAGTACGTGTTGACACTCTCGAGTCTCAACGTAATATTGCACCTACAACTAGAACAGTTAGTACCTATTTGCATGTACACATTAGTTAATGTCTTTCTTTGGCACATTCTCATTCTCATTCTCAGCAGTAGTTTCATTATCGTTTGTGCCATACAGTGTGCTGTAAGTTGACACAATGAAGTTGTAATTGAAAGCATTACACAACAATATCCCATGTGTTTCTCTAATTACAACTTTAAATTACCTACTTGTATTTATTATGTTGTTTGTTTATGTTTAGTCAGTATTGTTTTTCCATGTTTATTTGTATTATATACAATAATTATTCGAGTTGAAGTGAGACATTTGGTTTCTTGATTTAATTACAGGAAACGGCTGGGCCTGTTACACCTGAAGAACTATGAGTTCTAAGGTTCTGCATAGTGGCGGCACAGCTTTGGGTGGAAAACCCAATGGAGCTGTCCAAAAGGTATTATTTGATTCTGTCACATCTTTGGAAGACAGCGATACACACGGAGTAGGCATTTTTGAAAATATTTGTGGATATGACGAGCAGCGTTCTCCTAAAAGTCATACAAATGAGGTAAGAGATTCATTTTCGTATTTTATTTATTGGTTTGCTGGAACAAGTTTGTTAGCTATAAAGTACCAACAATCGTAAAAACAAACGATATGACATCAACACTACGTATAATTATAGCTAGGTAAAAGTTTTATCGTTGCCGTTGTCATTGGGTTGTGAACATTTGGATCTATTTGTGAGAGTGGTGTGTGAATAATATATTTGAGTGTGAAGGTGATGAAGATGGTTAGGGCGAGAATGGAGAAGGAGGATGTATTTACAAAAACTACATAGGGTTTGTTATCAAAATACAACCAAATATTATTACAGTATCTCTGATACTAGAGAGGACTCAGGGGATTCTTTTTGTGTGCCCCTCATGCTTGTACTAATATTACATGTGTTCGTCAGGCTGAAATTCAACCATCCGTATCCGTTTGGCTTTTTTGAGGAAACGAATTCATTTACGCTAGCATCATGTAATATTATTATTTAGTTAAACTTTTGCTTCATAGAAAGAAAACCTGTTGTTAATATTAGTGTATTACATTGGCGGAGAAGGTTTAATACTTGAGTTACAATACACGCCAGACAATCTACAAGCAGGTGTTACGTGAGACAAATGTTTTTCCTCATGCCATGCTTCATATGATATATATATATACATACATATATATATTATATCTATGTATGTAATGTTTAAAGAACAGTATGGAATGATTTACTGATAGACAGTTGCAACCTTGTAGGATGTAATATATGATCATTATATTTCATTTACGTTTTAAATCAGCAACCGTTTTTGATAGTTAAAGGGAAAGAGCACCAAGACCAACATGTAGTACAGCATCTAACATTGTAACATTACGTAGAATATCTTGGTGCGATTACTAAATAATATTATAACACGTTTGTCAGTACACGCAATAATCAGATTTTTACCTTAGTAGTGTGATTGCTGTTTGCTGTTGATAGCTTTAGAAAATATTATTTGTTTTTCGTTAAATTTGTCTGTTTGCTTGGTTCCTTTTGTCATGATTTTTGTTGTGTGATCCAGAGCATTATTTATGACGTGCCTAAGTCCAATGAGTGCATTTACGCCCAGCCAAAGTCAAACGCTGCCGTTTCTGTTGGTAAGTGTTGAAATGGATAGCTTCATTTTTCATTTTTTTTTCCTTGTGTAAAAGTCGTTTAGTGTTGCATGCTTTGTGTGAAAAACGCAATCTTTGTCCTGTATTTTATAACATTTTTCGGTTCTATAAGTATTGATTTACCGCAATACAATTGAGATTTCAACAATTGACGATAATTTTGATTGTATCCTTCTACAGGAAGTTTGATACCCCAAGCAGCCAAACTAATACTGGCGCATACACCAAAAAGCAGAGACAACCAGGTTGAAGAGGATGATCAATCAGATGAGTATGAATTTACAGTAGATGAGCCTAAACAAGAAAATAACATTACTGAATCAGATTACGACTTTTTTACTGATGATTTCCGAGATAATTCATATAACGATTACGGTAAATTTGTGATTATCGTCATGCTCTTAGTTTCCAATATCAGTGTGTTAAAATATAATTTGAAAAGTGCTTGCCTCATACTATGCAACTATTTTGGTGTGAAAACTATTACAGGATTAGAAGTAATACAAGAAGAAACAGAAAGCCAAATGTCATCTGACAGTGATCAAGAGTTGGAACGCTGTGCTGAATTTTGCTCAGAGACTATACGCCAAAGAAAACAGTCTATAAATGACCACGTCAATCACTTTGATCTAACCGATTACGACCATTCCACGAACAACCTAATGGGATATTCTCCAGAAAGTGAAATCGATGATTCGCAAGAGAAGCCAAGCTTGGATGAAATAGTTACAAAACATATTCGCATTCCAAATGATTGGGATCCAGTACGTTAAAAATAGTCATTGATGAAAACTGTCACACTATGACATCAATTTAAAGACAAATTGCAATCGGTAATACAATTACGTAATGCTATTCTTTTATAGGAACCGTTGTTAAAAAGACTGCATGCTATGTGTGAACCTAAGCAAGTAAGCCATGGAAACTCTCCAAACGAGCTTATGGCTGGATATTTAAACATTTTAAGCGGTAACAGAAAGAAGGGTACATTTTGGAATGCCTGGAGAAAGAAGTACTTTGTCGTTGCTTCAGGAAAGATAACAGGATTTGAGGTACATACTTATTAATGTTGCTTTTAAACGTTTCATATGCTACCGTTAAAAGTTTATAGTAATATTATAAAACTGCCGTTGATTTTTAGAAAGAGAACTGTCAAGATCTATTTCAATCCATAAATTTGATTGGCGGCAGTGTGGACTTTTTAGATCCCACAGAATTTGTTGGAAAAGAACAGGTGAGCAATAGTTTACATTTTTGATTTCATAAGTACTCTTTTACTCTTTGTCAATTGATATTTCTACTTTTAATATTGATTTCTACATTTTCAGAGCAAAATCATGACTAATAGAATCATTGGTGTTGATGATGGGGTGAGATTACATTTTATTAATTTTATAAATTCTATATTCAAGTGGTAATCAAGCGTTGCTCCCCTCTTCATACAAAGTGCATATTGGTCACTACCTCAAGCTAAATGATGATAGCGTGAGCTGTATTATTTAATTCACCATTTTCAGTTAAATGATTGCAAAAAATGATTATTTAGTTGATTAGTTTGTGTAATAGAAGAATGGGTAGCATTATTATGTATATTTTGCTTCAATTCACTTTTAATAATCTGGGTACTTAATATTGGATAGGATTCTATGTATATGCTTCGTATGGTTATTAAAAATATGATACTGTATAAGGCAACCTTTGTTATCTCAAAGTGGTGAGCAATATTTGCTTTGTATTTGTTTGTGAGCACTGAATCCGGGTTAAGGTTTTCCAGTCATGAGCAACGCCCTTACCTAATGAAATGTTATTGCATTGTGTTTGTAGTTACTTAAGTTAAATTATGTTTTCGAATGGTGTTCTTAAACTTATCGAACATAATATTTACATATGTTTGTTATACTTACAACAGAAAGGCCACTACTATGTCTTTCAATGTCCGTCCGCTGCTGATGCTGGACGATGGGTTGCAGCTTTGCAGGAGGAATTATTATCGTCTGTAACATTTTCTACGCCAATGTTACCAAATAATCCATCGACTTTTCGCGATATTTTTCTATTTGATTTGGGATCCACTAATATTCGCGCCGGAGTTCTAACTCATCAGCGTAAGTGTAATTTAAGTGATTGATTGTCATGTTCACACAGGCAAATAAATCAAAAATTACTTAATAATTTTTATTGACAGTATTTAATGTAAATGCTAATCTCTCTTTAACTTTTTACAGCAACTTTGCCTGCTGTATTTTTTGGAGCTGTTATGTCTGAAAACCTAGATACGGGACGTTTCATTTATGGTAACGATGTCTATTTGCCAGAAAATAGAAAGCGATCGAAAATACGATTCCCTTTTGAATGCACGTCAAAACTTTGTCAGGTAGAAACAATACTCTAACTTCTTACATTTAATAACAGTATATGTTTCAATTGTGTTTTCAATTTTTCATACTTTCTAGAATACATTGGATGTAGAAGCCATCAAAGGATTCCTGCAACAAATATTCAAGCAAATGAATATAAAGCCAGAAAACTATAGAGTTATCATGAATCTTCCTCGTAAAGTTGACAGTATTTGCCGTAAAAGTATTTTGCAGTTATTGTTTCACACTTTTCAGGTATTTCAAACGTAAAACAATTATAAATTCGTTACTATAAGGTGAATTGGATGCAAACATTGTTTTTTGTGAATAGGTACGTAGTGCACTTCTATGCCATCAGAGTGTCATGTCGTTTTGGGCCTATTCTGCGGATAATGGTATAGTTTGTGACGTTGGTGAAAGATGCGACATTGTTCCAGTTAGTCAAGGTTTTGTTCTCAGTCATGCTTGGGGAAGAGCTCCGCTCGGAGGGCAACCTCTAAAGCATTCGTTGCGTCAAGGCCTTGGACCACAGGTAACAATTCTCAATATCAGCACATAACATATATTTCGCTAATTTATTAACTGGGATAGGTAATAGTTATAAAATTAAACAATAAAATGTGTATAGGAAAACGGTCTCTACTTGTCCACACCTGCCGAAAATCTGGTATTAAGATTTATTTCCGAAAACTTCATCTGCGTAAACGGCGGAAGTACTCGTAAATTGTCTCAAGACTCACAGGAAATCGTAGTTGAGATGGACATGAGAGATGTTCTATCATTTTCCAACTTGATTGGCGTAAATCAAGATGTTTTACGTGGGGTTGGAGAGGGGTTGTTCGATCCGGGATGTTATGGTTTAGATTGTGATGGAATAGCCAAAATAGTGTTCAAATCTTTGCAGGTATTTTGAATTCAACAAAAGTTTAAAATACTTAATAGCTATATTATGTCACAATATACTTCGTCATTATAATATTTATTATGATTTGACAACAAATCTATGCTATATAGGATTGCGGTGTAGACATACGGAAGGAAATGTCACAAAACATATTTTTGGTTGGAGGCTGTACGTTAATACCTGGGTTTGCCGAACGATTGCAATTTGAACTGACAAAACTTTGTCCTCCCCATCTGAAACCAAAAGTATGAGAATCATTCGAGTCACTTCTTCATTTAAAATATTATACATTTAAAAATTTACAATGTATTAATGTGTATATATTCAAACATTTATTTCGCAGATCCAAGCTTCTCCATACAGATACCACGCATCCTACATTGGGGCATCAGTTATTGCAAGTACAGATGCGTTTGAAAAATCTCTGTTGCTAAGAGTCAAATACGACGATGGACCAGGGCCATCTCATTGGTTGATTTGAATTCAGAGCTCAGTCAGTTAATAAGCATCACACAAATTGGTTTACATAATGCACCAAAACAAGAATCTAATTTAGGTTAGTTAAAAAAACTCGAAAGTCGAAAAATCATTCGTTTATTTTATTCATAGCATATTACTAACGGATGATACCAAAAAGGATTGTGAGAAGAGATAATGCAATTTTTGTACTTAGAAAATACCGTATTCAGACTAAATCGATAGTAACATTTTCATAAGTACAGACTCCCATTTACTCAATTTGATATCTTCCACATAAGATGAGATTCATTTTGCACTCATTGAAATTGAAACTTGAAGTATTATTGCACTGTATTACATGCAACTAATTCCGAATCTCTATTCCATACAAATGTATCAATGTGTACATTTACTAGTATTTACTAGGATTTAGTCTATTTAGGAAGTAGGCGAACATTGTTCGTGTGAATTCAGATTAGCTACAATTACCTCTAATATCCCACAGTTGTTACTCTCATCACTTGTAGTATTAATTAATTAGTGCAATGCTCTCTGGCAGCGTATTTACAAACCGTTCCCGATTGACATTAGATTTCTAATACAGAGAATGGGAGAAATTACAATGAGCAAACGTCAGCGGCAGAATGAAAGACTTCAATACATAAAATTGTTCTCTCCTAGATACCTGAATTTTGTTACAGTTACAAGTACTTAACCTGCAAAGTTAATTAGTATTGCACTGTGATTATTTGTTGTAATTTGTTATATCTTTGAGTACTTGATTATACGTATAGCCTACAGAATTAACCTGTTCTTAAAATGTGATCCAGCTTTGTTGTACTTTTTGGGAAACTCATTTTTAAATGATAAAGACAAAACGTGGTAACTATTCAAAAGCATTTTCTCAAGTGCATTGAAATTAAAGTAAATATAGTTAATGTATTTATACAAATACAGCTCCGATTTTGACAAAGTTGAAAGTAGGAGCACGAAAGCGGATGTCCAGATAGGTGTGTCTCGTGATGGATAGGTTTTTGATAATACACGCACTGAATGAAAGTTTTCTGTTTATGACTCCTACCCATTGTATTTATTTTCTATAAGCACCATGGGACTACACTACAAATTACATTTGTGCAATTTAATTACATACCAAGTCTCTCTGTTATGCATTCCCTAGAATGTTTTGTTTCCAACTACCTACACGTATTCATTCCAAAGTAATATTAATTCCAATGTAACTTAGAAATATATGCAATGACTTGTCATATGCATAAAAACCTAGAAATATTTCCAATGTAACTTGTTATATACTTAAAAACTTACAAACAAAGAATCTTGTCTTTTTCAAATTGTGTTGATTTTTTGTCTTTGTGTTTTGTATATGTACAACAAAAAAACATAAAATTGTGTTTTATTGTCATTTTTAATTGTAAACATCTGTAATCTATTAAGTATACTGGTTGTTATACAATTTACTACAAATTATTCTCTATTAAGATCCGGTGAAATTTTGTGTACTTTATGCGTCTCATGAGTTTGTGTTTCAATAAATGCAATGTTGTGTATTTATTAATTTAGTCTTTGTTTATTGAAAAATATACTAGTTATACTATACGTTCTATCTACTCCCAGCAGCTTCTTAATTTATACATTTATGCGCATGTAATCAAACATGAATACATTATGCATTTGTGTTTGTCAAGAATATAATATATTCTTTTCAGTGTTCATGGATATCCGGATGCATATTATGAATGAAATTGATTTTATTCTCCCCAAAGAAATTGAAAATGAAGTCATTATAAATTGTAATACTTTTACAATGCAAAATAATGTTGTCTTTGTAGAACATATTTAATTACATTACCTACTCGTTTCGTCCATTGGATGAACGAAACGATTTTTTCAGACGAAACGGAACACTAATTCTTTTATTAAGTGGTGGAGCCACTTCTTAGCCATGCATGAAAGACAGGAAAGCGGATAATACATGGGAAAGAGCCTA
>JAQFYB010007014.1:0-11367 GCA_034694085.1 Pogonognathellus longicornis
TACGGCAATAGACATTAATGCAATCTAAACGATATATAGATTTATTGCCTCTTCATAGTAAAGGGCCCACTGACGCGAAAATGATAATTTTGAACCAGGGCCCACTGAACACAGGATAGCCACTGGGAACATGGATTAATTTTAATACAAAGTTGAAAAACTACAAATGTAGTAGGTTGGGTAAAGGACGGGTTAATATTTCAATAAACATAAAAGTTGTATTAAATAACAAATATATCGATCGTACGGTTTACAATGTTCCATGTAGATTTTCCAAATGATCATTTATTGTATCCCCTCCCTACATCTACAGATAATACAACCTGAATGCCGTAATTTACACCATTATTCGAACGATCTGGTGATTTCTAATAGATTTGACACTAATAATGTTGCGGTAATATTGCGGTCTTTACTGCAATTTTACGTCATCTTTTATTTTTGCAGGGATGAATAGTTTTTATTTCTCTTATGGGGTTAGTGTAACGCTTTAAATTTTGAAGGTATCCACAGGGTTCACAGCAATTTCCAGGAGGATTTCCATAAATTTACCAAACCACATTCGAGGGATTTGTAACAGTTGAGAAAAGCTGTCAATTTACCACGCCCCCCCCCCCCCCTCATTAAGAATGCCGCAAAAGTACCAGGGCTGTGTTACACCACGGCGTTTCGGAGTCCGGAGTTGGGAGGTTTTAGCTCTCCGGACTCCAAATCCAAACTCCAATCACATGTTAAACCTCCAGCTCAATTGGAGTGCGTAGTGCGTAACTCCGAACTCCGAGATTCTACGGTGTAACACGCCCCAGAACCAAAATTCGAGAAATTTTTCGCTGTTCGTGTGAGTTGTACGCATTTTACGTTTATTTTGGTTCACATTGGCTCAATTTTTTACGCAATGATAGACATATTTTTACCTAATATTTGGATTTAGCCGTCCCAGAAATCGATGTCTGGAGATAACTCATAATCATAATAAACTGTACAACGGGCTGTGACTCTGTGACTAAAATTCGAGTGTTACCTTTTTGAGACGGGAATGAACATGGCGCATACATACTTAATCATTAAGATCACACAAACATTACATTTTTATGGGTAATTTCCATAAAGGATTCTCAATTCACAATTCAACACAACTCGATGCAAAACCTCGTAACTCGATTCTTAATTTATAACTAATAATTTTATTTTTAATTCAGAATATAAACTATATTTAAACTTATTAAACATACTAACATTTATAGTATGTAGCGCTTGCATATTGAATGGCCTTTATAAATTTAAGCTGCTTGCCGCTTAACCTTCGTTCGTAGGGCTATTATTGAGTCGAAGCATAAACCCGTAATCTGGCCTCGTAACTTCTTTGGAAAATATTCATGGGAATGAACGTTGAACGTGTTATCTGTTGTTTCCGCGCTACTTGGATAGAAAGCATTATGAATCGCCTTTAGAGACAAGAAATTCCCGTTCCTAGTTCCTACCCTCTTCTTGCAGCATTTTCGAGACTGGCTTCGTATCGTATTTCGTATAATGCAAGAGAAATGCAGTACACTCACCTCAAATTTCGAGGCTTTTCTACATACATTGATGTTGTATAGGTATGGTTTCTATAGACCTCTCATACTCGTTGATTACGGTAGAAAAGTACAGTGCTATTGTTAGTGTTGTATTATTGTGAGCGTTTTAGAAATATAGATTTCTCGAAATATTATAGCAGTTCTAATCTTGATTGCCATTTATTGTGAGCTAATTGCCAATTTGTGAAAATATAATTTTGCAGTGAAACTCCAAAGTATTAAACCACAATTTTCTTTTTCAGGAACCAGTGTTTCAAATTAATCTTTCAAGGTGGATAACAATTTTGGTCAAGAGAAAGTATGGGAAGTGAACTATATCGGTCAAGGAACGCCTTCGCGGCGTCGAGGTAATGAACAATTCTCAATTGTTTTTAACTGTTGACTGTCAAATGATTAAATGAAACTATTTCTGATTAATTACCATAACGTGTCACGCTATACAATATTTCAATTTTACAAAGGATTATAAATATTCGCAATGTCATCAGGGATCCATGGTCAACAATGATATTGGTATTTGAGCGGGATATGAATCAAACCTTTGTTTTTTATCACTGAAATGCGTAGTTGATGTTTTGCCGTCTGTCTGACATTTTTGATGTACATTTTAATGAGTTTACTACTGACTACTTATTAAAGTTCTTCCTGGTTCTCAATGAATTCAATTTCACACAAAAAACTATTAATGGATTGTAGTAGCAAATTGCTCTTAAATTCTTATTGATAAGCTTTTCAAGTTTAACCAATCAACATTCTGAAGACATTATTAATGATATAATAGCATTATAGACTGATCTAAACACTTAAAACATGTCTGGTTTATGACATATGACCCAATTTTGGAAATTTATAATGCTACTGAAGTATCAAAATTGTTTTAAGATACTCAAATTCTCATTAGTAATTATTATATACTTTATCGCTTTGCCTTCCTTTTAAGGGTTGGTTCAGGGATTATGGCGGGAATAGAAAATGGTGGCTAAAAAAGCACTAATAAATCAAATAGCTTGTAGTTGGAAACTTTTATTGAAAAATGTAAATAGAAATTCTTGTGTAGTTGATTTTTCTCTGCAATTCAAAATTTCAAAAGCCTACGGCTTCTATATTTTACTTTTTTTTTAAATTTGAATGTATATTATTGTAGAGAAAAATCAACTACACAATAATTTCTATTTACATTTTCAATAAAAGTTTCCAACTACAAACTATTTGATTTATTAGTGCTTTTTTAACCACGATTTTCTATCCTCGCAATAATCCCTGAACCAACCCTTAATAGATATTTAGATCCACATAGTTGATTTTTAAAAATGTAAACATTAAAGTTAATAGTGTATTGCAAGAAAGGATGCGCGTATTTTTTAAATGAAACAGAGTTTCCAAAACTTGAAATATATAATAGCAGAACATATATGTATAGATATACTCTATCGTCTATTTTTAATTTCTTTGATTCTGTCACTTTTCAACTGATCGTAAGTAATATTCATCAACAAGGCCGTACCGAGGGGGTAGGCTTAGGGGCTTAAAAGCCTCCCCCAGGATTTCTAAAGTTACACTAGATATTATTAGTATTTTAATTGAGCTAGATAATATTATAGGCAGTAAATCAATATATAAATACATGTGTGTTTCTCACCAATACTTGTATCATAAATCCTGAAAAATAGATTATTTTCCCAAAAAAATTACCAAAAATCGCGAAATTTTTCGCGCTACGCGCCAATTTTATGTATTTTTTTATCATTTTCCCCAAATTTCCTCAAATGTATCATACAAAACTTGACAAATTGTTCATATTTCATTTGAATAATAAAATTTGCCATCCATGCATTTCCAGCTAGCCTCCCCCAAAGACAAATCCTGGGTACGGCCCTGTTCATCAAACACATACTTTAAATTTTTAGAATGTCAACTACAAACATTTCCCGAACCTCATAATTCGTAATTGAGTGTTTCATAGACCTATTTTTTCAATTAATAAATATGGTAATGCAAAAATGGATGTTTAAAAATGCCATCAAGTTTTAAATTATTTTACTTCGTGATACTATTAGTTAATGTCATTGACTATTTACAATCGGTAAGAAAAAAATCTAGCATAAGAATCATTCTGACAGCCATGCACTGTTCAGACTAGCATAGAGTATTTATTGTTCAGACTTCAGAGACTTCAGACAGACAAATTATATTTCAAGAGCGATTTATAAATACCTACATATTTTTTATATAATCCAAAATCCAACTGAAATATTTTGTTAAAAGGATTATAATGCACTCCAGTGAGTCAATGGAACTTAATTAGTCAGACGATCTAATCCACAACATTTCACAAATATTTATTTATTTAAAATCATAATATAGAAAGGAATGTTTTCACCTCCTGCTGGGTATTGTACTTTAAACATAGTTATTTTAAGTATCCTGCCCGTAAACAATTTTATGAAGGCCTCCTCTAAGGAATAAACCTTAAAATAGTTTCATGGCGGCCACTTTTCCCCGTCTACTACTCTGTATCTAACCGTTCTAACTAACCCTAGCTAAGGAATAATGTAAAACTTCATGCGTATGTATGTTCTATAAATAACATTATTATCTTATTTTCCTGTATTTATTTACTAAAACTAAAATTAAAACATATCATACGATATAGTTATGTAGGTAATGAATTTTTTTAAATTAGAAGAGGGCATTAAAGGATTTCTCATTGTATTATCCTATAATTGTATAATTAGTATACGTATATCGTTGCACTAAAATAGAAAGACATTATTTAAAAATGCAATGGTCCGGTCAATGCATTATGTGGAAAAAACAATGGTCCCTGTCAGCAAGACATTTATTAAGCAACATTTGGAACAAGTTCACTTTTATGATGAGTACATACAAGATTTTATTATTACATTTTGCTCCGGACAATGTTTTTTTCACATAATGCTTAGCACCGGGCATGATTGATGATTATGTTTTTCACATAATGTCTTGCCCTAATCATTATGATTAATTGATTTTTTTTCATTTTCACAATTATGGCTTTTCGAGGTCTTGTTTTTTTTCCTATTAAGTAAGGCAATATTTTATTTTGTTTCAGAACTTTAATTATGTATTCAGTCATGCTGTGGTGTAATCCGCATTATAAACACTCCGAGGTATTTCGTATAGTTATATACCAATATTACATTGATTATAATATATTAAAATTAGATTTGAAAGAATAAATCTGGAACAAACAAACCATATGAATTACAATGAGTTGGAAGATTTATAAATTAAGAAAATTAGAAACGAATGCTTTACTGTATCCATTCTCGTGTAGGAGGGTGGTTTGTTTGTCTCAAAATGATTCTATGATAGACAAAGTACATTGTTGTGTATTACTAAAAATGTGTAGTGCGCAGAAACTGATGCACTGCTACATTTTCCAGTATTTCTACCACAGTGTTTGTGTTTACCTACATAAAATAAAGCAATCTTATTCAAATAAAATTTTGATATGGTAGTAGTTGATATTGGTAGTTGTATTAAACTTGAACAACTTTTATTTAGACGGGACACATATTAAAAAATATGTTAGGTACATTTATATTGTATATAAGATAGATTTCGCAGATACTTTAATGAAATAGGGGCGAGCAATTCTAAAAAGCTGTAATCTAATAAACATGTTAATTGAATTTTTCAGAGGTGTCACCAGATATTACCTATTTCGGTCGAAAAAAAAACGCCGAATACAAACGCGATGCTATGCTTCCGAGCAACAAGCCGAAGGTCACTGTGGAAGAAACCTTCGAGCCAACAAGCGGGGGAGGAGACAGCCCAACTCAGGCTCTTGTGACTGAAAGTTATATTGGCGCTTCATCCTTCGCAGATTTTGATTTTATGATTTCGGACTCAACGGCGGATTTGTACGATGGTCGACCAGATATTATTTCTAATGTGGGAATGGCGTCACCCCCAAGATCTCCTTTTGTGTTACCCACTGCACCTTCAACTAACAGCAGATCACTCATTTCCGAAGCCTCTGACTTCAGCTCTGGATTAGGAGGATCTTCTGGAGCGTCTCTTACCGAGCTTGTGCCTTACACCCCAGCAAGAGGTTCTGTGTCTCAAGTAGCAACTCCAAGTACAACATCAACAATTCCAGCACAAGGAGCTCCAGGGCCAGATTATATTTCTATTCAGACTCCTGCAGCTGATGCTTTGAAAGCTTCTATCGAAGAGGAAGACGGCGATGATGATGATGACGATGACGATGATGACGACGAAGAATGTGCGGAAGAAGAGGACGATGACGACGACGACGATGGAGATGAAGAGGAGGAAGAGGAAGAAACAGTACAACCAGCAGCACCATCCCCTTCACTTTCAATATCACCTCCACCAACTCCAACTCCTATTACTCCGCCCCCTCGGACTCCTTCTCCTTCACCTCCCGAGTCACCCATAGAGATTCCAATTATGACTCGGTCTTTACGCTCACGAACAATAAATAAACCCGTCCCTGTCACTAAAAAACCCACAAAATCCAAACCAGTAGCAAAACAACCAGTTTTCCCAACCATTCCGTGGGAAATGTCCTTACCTTCCCCTGCACCTTCCCTGATATCTTCCTCATCGCTCTCACTTCAGTCAATCACTTCATCAATCTCTTCCAAACAGGTAGACTTGGATTGGAATCTAAGGAGTCCCTTTGAGTCAGACACATCGACACACAACACTTTAAATGACTTCGACATACCTTCCATTAAACCTGAGACTCGACCCCAGACACGACAGCTACGGGGTCATAAAAAAGAACCCGTTGCCGTTTCCAAGCAGCAGACTCAACAACAAGATGTGGTTGCAACCATGGAAAATCGTGTGCTAAATGTGAACGTTCCACAAAAGGATATTGTTAGTACAAATACTACACACAGATCCGAAAAACCATGCACTCGGCTGCAGGTTCAGCATTATGAAGAACCTGATGAGGTGGCATTCACTCCGATAGCTGAGACTCCGGTTCCATCGGTAGACGTCACCGAAAGTGATGAAGAAGAAATAGAGCTTGCTAGTCCAAAAGTTGAGAAACGACAGAGGCGTAGAAAGGCGTCTCAGAAGGATACAATCGTTGATGAGGTTGAGTCCATTCCTACCAAGCGTTTACGCACACACACCCAGCAAAAAGATATTGTTGAAGAAGATTTGAGTTCTAAATCAGACAAGAGGCTCTTGCGAACACAAAAGCTTAAAAGTGTAACATTAAGCACGCCCACAATTGATAAATCTCGAAAGTCTAAAACTGATAAAGAAATCACCGTGAAAACCGAAAAGAGAGTTTTAAGAGGGCACGCGACTCAAAAGGATATTGCTGCCGTAGACATAGCGCCCACATTAAAAGTAGAAAAGCCTTTTAATCGTAAAAAAGGATCCAAAAAGGATGTCGTCGAAAACGACTCAACCGATGAAGATTCTACACCCAAAACTCGCAAAGGATCTAGAAAGGATGTTATTGAAAAGGACACATCTGATGAGGAAGTCACTCCCAAAACTCGTAAAGGATCTAAAAAGGATATCGTCGAAAATGACACCTCGGATGACGAATTCACACCTAAAACTCGCAAAGGATCTAAGAAGAATGTCATCGAGAAGGACACATCTGATGAGGAAGTCACTCCAAAAACTCGCAAAGGATCCAAAAATGATATAATCGAAAATGACACATCTGATGACGAAGTCACTCCCAAAACACGCAAAGGATCTAAAAAGGATGTCATCGAAAAGGACACATCGGACTGCGAAGTCACTCCAAAAACTCGTAAAGGATCTAAAAAGAATGTCATCGAGAAAGACACATCTGATGACGAATTCATACCCAAAACTCGCAAAGGATCTAAAAAGAATGTCATCGAGAAAGACGCATCTGATGAGGAAGTCATACCCAAAACTCGTAAAGGATCTAAAAAGATTGTCATCGAAAAGGACACATCTGATGACGAAGTCATACCCACAACTCGCAAAGCTTCTAAAAAGATTGTCATCGAAAAGGACACATCTGATGACGAAGTCATACCCACAACTCGCAAAGGTTCTAAAAAAGATGTCATGGAAAGGGACGCATCTGATGACGAAGTCACTCCCAAAACCCGCAAGGGATCCAAAAAGGATTTCAATGAAAAGGAAATAATTGATGACGATTCCACTCCCAAAACCCGTAAAGGATCCAAAGTGGATTTCAGCGAAAAGGAAACAATTGATGAAGATTTAACTCCCAAAACCCGTAAAAGATCTAAAAAAGATATCCACGAAAAAGATGCAATTATTGATGAAAGTTTCTCTCCCAAAACACGTAAAGCATCCAAAAAGTATCTCCACGATAAAGATACACTTGATGAAGATATCACTCCCAAAACACGTAAAGGATCCAAAAAGGATCTCCACGAAAAAGATAGATTTGATGAAGACTCTACTTTGAAAACTCGTACACAAGAAGTAACTGAGGACGATTCCATTGCCGTAGATTTCAGTGCGGATACAATTGACGAAGATCATTCCACTGCCAAAATCGGTATACAGGACACATTTGCAGACGATTCCCCTCGCAAAACTCGGAAAAAGGATAAAATTCGTAAGGAGTCTACTCACAAAGCTCATAAAAAATCCAAACGGGCCCGTGACTCTAAAAAGGATTTGGTTGGCCTCTTTGATGACTCTTTTGCCATGAGTCCAATATCCAAGGAGCCAACTCGAGAATCCTCCCCTGAAATGGAATTGGCGGACATCGATTTCAGCCCCAAACCGGACGAACTTTATAAACGTGTTCAGGACTCCAAAAAAGATATACTTAATATATGCTTAGATACCAGTCTTCAAACGAAGAATGGATCTGTGAGTGAATACTCTCCTGAAAAAGCAACTGGTGATTTCGAAGTCAGTCCTGCAATTACAACTCGGCCAAAACGTATACGCAGCCCTAAGAAGGTAATTCTTGACGTTATTGACCTAGAAGCCAGTCCGAAAGAAAGTAAAAAATCTAAGCGTTCCCAGTCCCCCAAAAAGGGTACCACTGATCCGGATTACAGTCCTACTACGGAGAAAAAGTCTAAATCTGCACATGATTCGAAAAAATCTAAAATTACGCAAGATTCGAAAAAGGGCATTCTTTTGACTGAAATCTCACTAACTTCCCCGTCCAAACAAATTGCTGGTGATCCTAATGCAAATGCTGAAGCCAATAAGCTTGCTTTGGCTATTTGCACTCGGAAGAGCATTGCTGCCTCGGATGAACCCCCTCCTGTACCCGATAAACGACTATTGGCTATTCATGCGTTCCAAGATGTAAGTTTGAGTCGTTCCGTTTTTGTCATTGTAAAATAGTTGGGCTTTCAATTTTTTCTAAATTTCACAGTTTTTTAAAACAGTAAACATCATCCTTTGTTTATTGGTTAACAGGCCAATCCGCAAATGATGCCTCTCCGTCCTGGCAGACCTGTGATGCTGATCCTGTACTGTTTCATGAATCACGAGTTTTTCGTTTTGGATTTTAGAGAGGGTCAAAATGTAAAATTTCAATTCTAAAAAACTTTTATTTTTAAATTATTTTTCTTTGTTGCAAAGCATTTTACTAATGCGGGCTTTGTTTATATATTTTTATCTATACTACACAGGTTATATGCATATCGGGAGATAATGGTACTGGAAAAAGTGCTATAAGCATAGCTGTCACATTTGCTCTTGGGGGCAGTGCAAATCAATTAGGTCGAACAAATAAAATTGAAGGTAAATTTAATTAATCATGCCTTCATTTTATGAGTATTTTACGTTGATTTGTATATCATAAAACTAGGAGTTTAAAAAAACGATTTTTTAAATTAAAGGATTAATCAAGGAAGGACACGAGTTTGCCCAAGTGGATATCGTTTTGTTAAATACAAGTGATAGCCTCAGTGTAACTGAATATGGCAGTTATATCGGAATCAGACGTATTATCGACAGAAAAAACTGTTCTAGGTAATCGGGTAAATTTTCTAAAGATTTTATTTCGACCGACTTTTAACATCGTTTTGCTGTATAAAAATATGAATCTTGCATTCAAATCTGGACTTTCCCTATTAAATATTTATTTCGCCTTCTTAAATTAATTCCTCTGTAATTTAGCTAAGGATACGTAGCTTAATGGACGCAGAGCTAGATAACCCACAAAATTCTACACACCTTTTATTTATATATCCCTATAACCAAAGTCAAACCCTGATTTTACACAGGCAAAAAATGACATTCTTATACTTTGAGGGAATAGGGAAACTTGTCAATTGTACCCCGAATTTGGGGATGTTGGAGGGCGTTTTTGACTAAGATACAGTTTATAGTAGGCAAGTTGGGAATGTTTTAAAATCAGAATTGGGAGACGCTGCAATTTTTTATCGATTTTTGAAAAAGGCGAAAAAATAGGCAAAAATTACCCAGTAAGCCCACACACCACAACTCATTACACAATCAATGTTAAAATGAATGCGAGTTATGTTTGCAATATATATTTTTATATATATGCCAAAAAATTATGAATTATTTTACTGAAAAGTTAGGAGGATGGACTTAGATTGGTCTTCATATAAAGAAGTAAGAAGCATACAACAGAACACGGCTCTGAAGATGAAAAAATAATTTCAGAAGGCAAAATAAATGATCAATAGGCTTGAATAAATAAGCATGAAAAATACAATCATTTTTTAATGTTTCGGATTCAACGTTTCGGATTGTTTACAATTAAACCTTACAATATTGAAAATCAAACTAAAGCTCTCGCTTTAGTTTAGCAGGCAGACAAATTTTATAGTGACGCCATTTACAATCTGGATTATTGATTCCAGGTTTAAAATTTGCAAAGCTGACGTAACTAAAGAACCAAAGCACTGGAAGTTTCGTGATCTCGCTAAGAAGGAATTGATTTTCATTAAAGATATGTTGGGAATCATGCCGGAAAATCCGTTCCAGATTCTTCAACAAGTTGAAGTAATAAACTTTAAGCGGATAAGTGACAGGGACAAGTACAAATTTTTTTATGAGTAAGTGATTCAACTATATTCATTAACTTTTAAAACTTTTAAATGTGTCTTGGTGTATATGTGTAAATGTTAGTATTCTTTATCATTATTTATTTCAACGTATTATTTATTTTGGTTACAGGGGTGTGCGGATTACTCCTTGTGAAAATATTTTGAAGAAAGCACGAGAGCATATAGACGTAGCAGGGGATAAACAAGCAGCTATAGAATTTGTAAGCCGAAATTCTTTTTAATTTGTACATTATGCAATTCATTGAAAAATTCTAATATTAGAAAAATATGTTTTATTAGGAGGTTCAGTGTAAAAATAGAAGAATAAAAGAAATCGACGCAAGACTAGAAATCGTACAGGAGATAGATACCTTGGAAAAGGAATTGAAATGGGCACTTGTCAGGGAAGCAGAGGAAGAAAAGAAAACCGCTGAGACGAATTTAAAAAATCTTGAAGAACAAAAGAAAGAATGTGAACAACATCGAACAGAAGCAAATGAATTTCTGAAGTCCTACATAAGTAATTTTAAGTAAGTTCTCGTTACATGATAAATATTGAATTACCTATCCACCTCTATTAACATTGCCCTACATTTACTTTTCCAACCATTTTTTATTACGATTTTCCAAACTCAACTCTTGATTGAATCTTAGAACCCCTTACTTTTATAAAGCTAGAATAGTCCTTTTGCTTTATTCCGTTTGGCGGGAGCTCGAAAGCTGGGAAGCCTAAAATACCTGTGTTTGACCTCAAT
>JAQFYB010007015.1:0-11366 GCA_034694085.1 Pogonognathellus longicornis
AAATGCCGGTATTTACCACTATTTCCCGGTTGGCATGGTATTTTCTACTTTTACTGACATTTGCCCAACCCTGGTATCTATGTATGTATTTATCGATATATTCATTGTGTATTACTATTATTAAACTTACACAATTCTTACTACCTATGTATATATAATACAGTTACCATTACCTACCTACCTACATACTACATTCATTACACCCTTCTTCAACAAATAACTAGTATGTATCACCATAACCGTAACATAACACGCTTCTTCTATTTTATGTCTACATGGTTAGCTAATAGCTATGTATTTGCGTAGGGGTATCTATCTATGGACTGTGTGTTATTTCTTCTTTACATTTGATATACTCCTAGCTAGTAGTAGTATTATCTCACTATGAGTTAGTGTCAATAATATATTTCGTTGCAATTTAGTCGGAAGACACGAAATCACTTCTTATTCAGTGGAATCACTCTGTAGGAATTCTCTATTCTTATTTTGTATATCTACTCGTATAGCTGAGTCAACTTGAGTTTGTGATTTGCTCCGTGGCTCTACAGCCACGAATTCACCAGTTTTTCTTTACTTTACTTTTGTCGACAATCCAAGAAGATGAGTTGGTGGTGATGGTGGTATTCTCAACATATGTATGTACTTATGTATATATATACACTTGAATTCAGTAGGTTTTCCCTTAAGTACAAACAGAAGAGACGATGGATATTAGGTATGTGTACTACGGATATACACACACATGTATAAAATATCTGTAATATGTAGATTGAATTCATAGAGGAGTAAGTCTACATTGGAGAAAAGGGCTGTCTTTCCCCAATCTGTTTGAGTAGTGAGTACTGTAGCAGTTGCACCCATGACTTGAAGCTGGCAGCATGCAAAATACATGGAAATATGTCTACTATACATACATTATACAGTACACACTGCAAGAATTCACATTGGGATTGAAACAGACGTAAATACAAGCTAAAAGCAAAGCAGTTGAAGTTGTTGCAGAAGAATAAGTATTGTGTTATGTTTCTTTTGGGGTCGGTCCTTTTCTCACCATCTTTCCAAGAGTGCTACTATTTGTACCATAGCACCTCTGGTATACCTATTACTATTTCCAGGCTTACTTATGTGATATGGCTGGTGAGTGAGAGCCAGTGAAGTTTTGACTATACACAGCAGGAGTTTTTCAAGTGAGTCTATTCGACAGCGAGTCCAAAGACTACTCCATCCATACCACTATGAGAATTCGGCTTTCTTTCCTTTTCCTTTCAGTTAGCTTCCTCAGAAGACTTTCCCATTTGGCATTTCCCTTCCTTTTCCTATGTACTACTACATAGTAGTCCTTTATTGGACTCACAACTGGGTTGAATGCAGCAGTACAGAATAGCAGCCGGAGAATATAGTCTGGGTTTATATACTCTGCACATTTTAAGGCGTGATGTTCTAGCTCCTCTCTACACAATTCGTGTTCTCCACGATACACAACACATACACAAACACATAGACAGACAACGCTGTCATTTAAAACGAACGGTTGAAGAGCCTTATATATACCCGAAACCAAACTGCCCTCATAGCGTCTTCACTTTCACACGAAAATACGGAAAGGGTTGTTGCTTGCTTGTTGAGCTCAGTTCACGTCCAGGGGTCGGGAGAGCAAGATCACGACTTTCCAGCTAAGCTCCGCAATGAATTGAAACTCCCATGTATTTACTACAACTAGCAAGGTGAGTTCTTCTGGGCAAAAATATTATGTCTCCGTAAATTTAAAGTAATTTGTATTCCTGGCAATCACTTACAATAAAACTGATCTTTCTATAGGTACCTATATAAAATCAATAAACCTAAAAGAGTTTAACAATAGAAATACATCCTTGTCGATTATTTATGGAATTCAACGTAATTACACTGCGTAATGGTCATTACGCAAAAGAAGGTGAAAGCACTCTGGTTTGAACTTGAGACAATAAATGAGTCGAGAATAATTGCGGGGGTTTGACTAACGTTCAGTTCTTGGAATGTTCAGTTGCGAGCTTGAAGTGAATCAAACGAAAGAAAAGTACAATGAAATTCAATCAAAATCAAACAAAGTCATTCAGTGTAATCCACCAAGGACACATAAAGTGAAACTGTACTTGATAGTACTTACTTGTAATATTGTACTAGTTGCTGTTTTTGTGCAAATACATTTACTGAATACCTGATTCAGTCTGAGTTCATTATACCGGAGAAGCAAACGGGAAACATCAAACTATCTTTATGACGTCTGGGGTTTTTAATGGAATATGGCCTGCATGGTAAGTAAAGAATAAATTTGTCACGGTAGGTATAACTTGAAAGGAATTTACCCGCTATAAAATTTGTTTATTGCTTCTTACTGTCATTCATAAAAGTTTTGGCTGCCATGTGTCAATCAATGGAAATGTTTCTTTTAAACCTTAAAATGTGTAACATTTGGAGTGTGAGAATTTGTAAAATATGTATGTAAGATGATAAATATGTATGATGAAGTTTATGTGTATGTGTGCGTGTGTGTGAAAATTTCAAGTTTTTGTAATGTCATTTTTAGCAAACTTTTTCAATTTACATGTACTTAAATCTACTCAGCAGTCTCACAAAGAAAACTACAAGGCAAATAACACAGCTGAGACTTGTTTAGTTCTCAGTCTCACCTCACGTATTTCATATTTTATGCCATCTACATGTGTATCGTTTTTGTGCATACTAAAAATCGCATTATATCGTTGTGGATAGTAAGCACTAAGCAGTAGTATAATAAATATGGGATCCTGGTCTCTGGGTAGATCCCAGGATCCCATATTTATTATATAATTCCAATGGAAATCGCTACGGGAATCCCCTGTAATTTTCAGAAGAGTCTGGAAATCCAGCCACGCCCCCGAAGTGGGCTTGGCAAATGTTTGGAATTGGCTTTGGTTTTGGAAACCCAACCAGGACCCCGAAGGGGATTTGGCTTCCAGGAAATCCTGATTTGATTTTGGAAATTCCCATGGGATCCAGCATTCCTTAGAAATTTGAAGCCCAACCCTACCCCCACAAGTGAGCATAGTCAGGTCAGGATCTCCTGAAAAAAAATTATGAAAAACCTGGAGTTACACATGAACAGTTAGTTATTTAACTAGATCACAATTGCTTAATAAAAAAACTTTTTTGAAGTATACTGTATACTTGTATTGGGCAAGTTGGTTTTAAATAGTTTCTACTCGCCAATATGCGATGAATTATACACTATAGTTAGGTCTACTCAAATAATGTAACAGACAAAATGTTTCGGTAAACACTAAAGCTGAAATATGTAGATTTCATACACTGTATACGTACACCGTTAAATACATGACCAGTAAAGTAAGCCTTGTATAAAAGCGTGGAGATTTATGTGGTTTTCGTTATAAATATTTCCAAGAAAGATATTGGCGCATGTAAACATACACAATAGTAGTACCAACTGCTTTTAGGTTTTGTATATAGATAGGATGGGATGTTTGAAATAACGCAACACTATTTTAGATATTTCGGGTACGCAGGCTGTCGCCATTTTAAAGTAGCGAGCAAACTTTCTCATGTAAGCATAAACATTACTACAAACAGTGCCTACTGGTTGTATACAATGTATAGTTATAGCATGAATCAATTCTAACATCAGCACATTCGAAAACAGTTGAAATACATAAAGTTTCCTGAGTAAATTATGAGTACAAAAGTATGCGTCCTTCTTCGTAGTACAAGTCAGAATGAGACTTGGCTTATTAATGTCATGTAGTAGAATGAAAGCATTGCATTCCCCCAGTGGAGAGCTACATAGATAGATTTATAAGCTAAAGAGCGACCAAGTCTCCTAGCCAGAACCCGACAATTCACTTTCTTTGAATCATCCTGTTCTTGTCTGTCGTAGAACAAGAATATTCCTATCCCTAAGGCCTCCACTAAAAGAGCGCTCAATTTTCCCTGGATTATTATATCACCATCATCAACCATAAACATTACATTGCCGTTAGCCCCCTAGCTTTTCATTTCCTGATGTATGTCGGCAATAAGCAATGCAGTGACACACAAAACGGGTTTACTATCTTTCTCGGTAGGTCTAACAAATGTGAAGGTATGCTCGTGTATATAAAATATATATAGAGAGAGGGAGAGTTTGTGAAAGTCACTTGAGTTGAATGTTGCATTTAAATTCAACCCTAGAGAAACCTAACTGAAAAGTTTATTAGCAAAAAGCTTAGAATCTGAGACTAACTATGAATTTATAAAGGTAATAAAATAACTACCAAAATCTTATTACTTTTTATAGCAGATCTCCTCATCTTTACTGTGTGAAAGTAGCACAGTTTTGAGCCATTTAGGTTTAAGGAAAAGGGAAATGAAACCGTCTGTTGCGTTTGCTCATTTCCTAGAAGCTCTTCTGTTCTATACATTTATAGATATTGCCAGATATATCATTTCACAATGTATAGAAAATACTAGCATTGAAGGTAGTAAGAGTAAGGTATAGGTACACGCAAATGCCATGTAGCATGGACATAGAAAGCAACCACCACACCAGCTTTCATTAAAGGTTTATGGTATCACGGTATGAAGTATGAATTTTGTATAAGGCTTTAATACTAAAAGACAAGAGTTGTAATGTGTAGGTAAACTTGTTGGAAACGGGTAAAGTAGCTGATTGTAAATAGTTGCCAATTCAAACAGAAAATAGAAACTTTATGTGTGGTTTCCATCGAAAAGTAAACAGAATGAGTTGAAGTATATACAATTTAGTCTTTTATTGAAAGAAAAGTAGCGCCGAGTGATACGATAACTTGATTTCTAACGATTCAGTCTTTTGATTCTCCAGAGATGAAAGTGTGCTCTTCCCGTGCAGCCCAGAGCCCATCAGGAATATACACATTTAGTCGTAAATTTTTTTCTCCTGTTCTTTATACAAGATAAAGCGACAAGATTTTCTAGACTTTTGTAGTACTTGATTTTACGATGAAATATATTTTCACCAGCAGATTTCCATAACTTCTGAGTAGTATTCACAATTTATGTAATTGTATTTACGACTTTCTTTTTCCCTTATTTGCTTCTGTCTGTCTGACAAAACATGTTCTTCCACAATACACAAATACTTGCAATTACCCACGTAAATGGAATGGCAATTCCCATTTTATGATTACATAGAGTTGAAGATACGGTTTGGTGGGAATGCACAAGGCTCCGGGCATTCAATGCAAATATTATCACAACTTTTACAACAGTTGTCGTAACTGTAACCAATAAATCCTTTGATTTTATTCACACACTGATGTGCTACTGTACCCCAATGATTTCCATTACACGAAATATTTCATCTATGCTCTTTTTACAGATACAATGCAATGCAAACCGTTTAAATAGTAAGCTATGGCATCTACTTGACCTCGTTCTATTCCAGAAGTTTTCCCTGTCTAAAAAATTTATTCTAAAAGAGTTATATTTCAGTTTGATGTAAGTAAATTTGGAAATCCAGCAAGATACATCAATAAATCGGGATACAATACACGGTTCGCCTGTAAAAACATTTATGGAACATTCATTTATGTAAAATTAATATGGAAATGATTGTTAATTATGGTTATGACGGAATGAGGCATATTACCATGTTTGCTTTAATTGTTACACTCATGCAATGCATGTAATGTACTATTTTGGTTTTGGTTTCGATTGTAACATTGATAAAATCGTGAATAATAGACAGCTATTAATTATTATAATTTGGGCTGATTCGAATAATGATGGTGTGTTTAGTTCGTACTGATAGCAACTCATACATCATATAGCATCCATTAATTATTGCCTGTGCAATGCTAACACAAAGAGTTTCGTTATAGTATCTACTGAGATTGTCCTATATCAAATGTTACATCAGACTTTTCAAGGTTTCGAATTTCCAAGTAGCTGCTAGCGTGAATTTTTCAGACCCTTATGCTTTTTAGTAGCACTCTTATCTATTCGTTCTGCCTGTGATAGAATCATGATACTATTAGGATATACAAATATTATCATGTCAAGCGCGTTATAGTGATAGTCACTCACAGTTAGAGAAAACGATGGTAGCTGTTTATTTTAGAAAGCTCTGTGTCAATTTCTTAGTGTTTGTCAATTTGACTTTGGATTGCATGATATTTTTGATATTCTCCTTCTGTAAAATGCTCCTCTGAAACTAACATTCGTGGAGGATAAACAACTGCTACTACGTAGTTGAAGTTGAACTGACATTTGACGAGGGATATTATTTATTTTGTGTGATATGTCTGCAGATTGTGATAGACATGTCAAATACACAAGAATCACAAGATTGTGAATTGGATTAAATTAAGTGTTATCCTATACGATGTACGATATATAAGAGGTTACTGAAGTACCTAATTGAGTTTCGGAAACTTGACTACCTATATCTTTTGAGGAAATAGGTCTGTAATGTAAAAGTCATAAACAACATTGAAAAGTTTATTACTCTGTTATAGCAAGAGTCGTCACCAATATAAGATTTGTGTCAGTATGTTTATGAAGTACTGAAGAAGCTAGGTATTGTAAAATGTACTTGATATAGATACCTATATTATTTCCTTGCTTTGATAAATTGATTTGAAAATTTATTGAACTACAAAAGAAATTCCGTTGAAATGTCAAGTACGCTCAGATTTTACAAATCTAATTTTACAATCTCAGTTATGTACTGGGGCTCACACACTTGACTCTGTCTCAATCATAACAGTTTCGTCGCATAACTCGCAGAATGCTTTCTCATTCTCAGACAAGAAAGTCCTGCCTTAGGTATCACATACCGTATATTACCCTTTAGACCGCCCGCGGTCTAGCGAAAATTGGGGTCCGACCCCCCGTGTAATATTAGAAACCGCGGTTTAACAGAGATCCGCGGTTTATTACCATTTCTATAAATCCGAGATGAAATATCAACTAAAACCACCTATTTTACTCAGATCAACCAGTACAAAAGTGTCCAATATCTGAATTTTCTGGAGGAAATAAAGGATTTAGCGTTAAAAATATCTAATCCCGCTGATTATTAGGGAGCCGCAGTTTAATATCAATTTTGACTGTCTACCCCCCGCGATTTATTAGGAACCGTGGTACAGTAGGAACCGTGGTTTAAAGGGAAATATACGGTATATATATATATGTATCTATAAAATTCCAATTTCAATCTTTAAGCAATTGACTCAGCCATTTGGTGATATGACATCCCATCTGAATTTTACTTGCCTTTGCTTACATCTTCTCCATAAAGTGAAAATCGGATAGAGTAGTAAGCTAACATTGTAAATGTTAGCAAGTAAGCATCAAAAAACGATACGGTTCAGTTTCGAATAAGCTATCGATCCTTTTTGTAGATACTTTAATGCTCCAATTTAATCTTCAAATTACTTACGCACGGGGTTCTTGAAGACGGTAATATTGCTGAAAGTCCTCATGGAATAAGCATTATAAGTGTCTGTGGTATACTACTAAAGAAATAATTTTTTATGTCAAAAACTGTCTGTAAAGATTCAACAAGGTGGAATAGTTTTAAATGATTTCCCACATCTACACATTACTATATCATTACATTATCAAAAGGGAAATGAATATACCTAGGTATACAGAATCTTAAAGAAAATGCTATAAAATATACATACCTAATACTACGTAGATAGCAGTTCACTAAACTAGTAAGGCACAAAAATGCAGAAGAAAATTTAACTGTGATGTAGAACATTGTGGTGATAATAGTCATGCATGAATGTAGACAGGATTCTGGGAATGAAACTACCGGAGTACTTTTGAGAAATAGAATGAAACCGGAGAAATATAAATCGAGTCTGCAATGCACACATGTACTGTATATAAAACATAAAATATATCTCTACTCTAAACCACTACCTGCCGATAGCAATGTATATCTATGCACATGGTAATAATAGTAATAACCCGGTAATAGTATGAGCAAATCCGGATTTTGAAGAAATAAAGTCGACTAAGTCATTTTGAGCTTCTCGGTGAAGTAGAATAAAACGACTGCTGTACCTTTTCCCATCCCAGTAATAGCCAAATGAAACTGCTAGAAATATATTCTATGGTACAGTACAGTATAACAGTGCGTATACACATATAGGAGTACTATGAAATACATGCAGAATAATTTGAAGGAAATTCCACTCAGAAAAGTAAGCCTGTCTTAAGCCCTCAATTCACGTTACTTGACTACTACTGTGTATGTAGGAGTAGCACCAGACCAAAAGTACATTATAGGGAGGAATAGGGACTTCATTTTACTTCCTGCTATGTATTAGGTACTCGGATCGTCAAGGTTCGTATTTCGTTCCCACAAACTTGTGATCAAACCTGGTAAGGACTAAGGACATTAGTACACGTTTATAGTATGCATACAGCAACCATGTAGGTAAATGTGACAGGCATCCGTTTCCACGCATTAATAAGGAATGACAAGTTTGAGATATGCAAAGAAAGTAAGTGGAAAACTGTACATGGTCACTCAATCTACTACTTATTCAATTTCACCCTTATGGAAAGACCTTCACACGCCTGTGGGTTTTGTAAATTGTACAAAGTGACAGTGGTGTGTGTTCCGGTGTGTTTTTGAAATCATTATAATCCACAGACAATGTATCTGTTTCTGGTACGAGTACGCACTTAGGTTTTCAATGAACACCATATGGTGTGATTTGGATGAAAAGGAAGAAAGCTTTCGCTCGATTCCAACTTTCTCTTTATTCTATTGCAGTGTGTAATGTTTTTTTTTGGAAAATCGTGTCCCAGTAGTAGCAGTAGATTACACAGACACATACAATTACTTCAACAGAGTTCTAAAGGCTTTTTAGAGCTGTATAGTATGTGTATATTATGTTATTAAGCTTTATAGAAATATATGCTTACTTATTGGTAGCCCCTAGTATAAAGTGTAAGCTGGTAATAATATCTTGTATGTTGTGGTAAATTTATTGGAAACCCATATGGCTGTGTGTCATAGTAATGTGTCCAACTGCATATGGCAGATTAATGTTTCTTACCCCATGGGTATACAAGTCCTATATGGAACACACTTGCCCATTTCATCTGACAAGAAGGATTTAGTCAACTTGTTTTCCTCATTGGGAATCTGAGAAAGAACATATAGTGGTTAGGTATATATTTCTTAAGAGCTCTGTCTGTTCTCCCAGTAGTCTTTTCTTTCTAATGAATTGTGTACAGCATTCACAAACAGACTGGAACTAAAAAATAAATTGAATTCTACATAATACGTGGCATTACTCAAGTGTGCTGTGTGTAAGCACAAAGAAGTGCATTGTGGTTTGCATAAAAAATAAATGTGGGGCATCTGCGATCAAAAACAAAGAAGATGAAGAGTGCATAATGTGCAATAAATGCAATATCACTGTGTCTGTGGCTGTACAGAAAATTGCGGATTATTTAGAATAGCATGAGTAAGCCAGTCAGTTATGGGTTTTTGTTTTATTGCCGTTTTATAGACTGATAATTTGTATATTGTTAAACTCATAATGTAATATATGGACTATTATTGACTATAGTGTACGTATTGTTAATGCTTAGGTGTAAGGAGCTTATAATATGCTAGAGACATAATTCTTATGGAATGGGTGCCTTCTGCTTCACCTATAAATCTTCCAACCAACGCAACGGAAGATTTAGTTTCAAATATGTTAGCCTGGGAAATACTTTACTTTCCTTTATTCTGTTTCACAAACCTCTGGAGAATTCTATGTTCTCCAGAACTGTCTGGTTACCCCTACGGCAGCAGCAGCAACGGCTACAAAACAGTAACAAATTTAATTATAACCAATGCTGATGGAAGCTTAATTTTAATTTGATTCCTTTGGCTTTCCAATACTATAAATGTGAGTGCTACAGTGCTACAACTGCAAATATGCATGTACTTACTTTTTCTTCGTTTAAAGGTATGCAAAGAATGCACTATTTATGCTGTACCAGTAATTTTTCTACGTTTCGGGATTGACTGTTAGCACGCCATATTTAGCAACGTAAGTAGTAAGGTACATGGTACCTACATCAAAGAACTGATATTATGCATATTCATATGGGTTGCATACATTGATATACATTTGACAGAGTCATACTTGTTCGTTAGTAGATCTTTAAGTTTTAGTTAGTCGTTAGTCAACGTTTAATTGTACAGTTTTCAATTTCAAATTCTTACTTTAGTACATCTACTATTGATTTTAAAGTTGTTTCTGTATATTTTAAGCATTTCATATTCTGTACACTTGTATGTATGCAGACTTTCTACTTTATACTCACATTCTTGCTTAATGGATTTTTGATGTTTTGCTTGAAAATAAGAGCGAAAATAGTTTAGTTATTATTATATATATCACAAATAGTGATTGCGATTCACAGTCCATATAATTTGTCCCACTGATTAACTAATTAATATTATTAGATTAGACTTTTCAAGTCGGAAATTAATTTAATACATTTTAATTATTTTATGCTATAGTTAACTAATACTTACACATACATACATTAAGGTAAGTTTAAAACACTTGTAAAACATTGATGGCAATTATTGTCAATTAAGGAATTTTGACTATTCTGTATTTTAAAAATGATAGGTCATTGTTTGATGAGGATAAATATAGATTTGTGGAACCTAAACGAAATGCTATACAGTTGTTCGTTATTGATGTCATATAGTTGCGAATCTATTCAATCTACTATAATGCAATTAAGGATGAGTTGTACAACATTCATATAACCAGACGCCGTATAATGTATTATAGTTTAGTGTACAAAAGTATACTATGATTGGCTAAGAACAGTGGAATCATTGTGGCAGCAAGATTTGATTTGAACGTTGTAAACAAAGTAACTAACAACTTTCACAGAGTGACCGAGTTAGCCGAAGCTAAGAGAAGTTTTAGTTTACTTGTTTATTCATAAAATAATTCAACAATATTAAATAAATATTTACCGGATGGGACCAAGGCGGCCTTGACAATAATATCATCATCATTTTCTCCTTACCACTTACAGGTTTGGAGTATAACAAACTTCCAAACAGAATTATTGAAGCAAAGATTTACCCACCAATGGCTACCAAAGAATTTTTAATGGTGGACATCGGTGGGCAAATCGTCAATCTTTGCTTCAATAATTTTTTTGGAAGTTTGTTATATTCCAAACCAGTAAGGAGAAGATGATATATTATTGTCAAGACACCTTGGCAAAGATCCTAGCCTATTTATTAGCGTTGACGGTTTGTTTGATTTGAACTCCTTTGAACGTTTAATACATGGACAACGGAAGTTTCAACACCGATTTATTGC
>JAQFYB010007016.1:0-11366 GCA_034694085.1 Pogonognathellus longicornis
AGTAACAATAGCGGAATTTGTACCCAAGAAACAGCTTTAAATGTTACGTCTAATAAAATGGCTTGAAATATTTCGGGCGAATTAAGAGAATTTTTATTTCGCCAAGTTATTCAACCGACAGCGGCTTGCCCTACATCTATTCCAAATGCCTTATCGCCCATCAAATTAATGTAATGCATTAGTTACTCATATTTGTCAAATTGAAAGTTACTTTCTTTAGCGTTACTATTATTGACATATTTGCAATATGTGTCAAAGGTATGTTATAATAATGCATTGAAATACGCCAATATTCATTATCTAATTGATCTTTACACGTTTTAAAATACAATTTATATCTATAGCTCACCAATCACTCAAGCTATTATTGCCATACATAATGGTGCCAATTTAATCGGTATAAGTGGTATCGTTGCAATATGGATTTTAGATTTTGCTATGAATGATGAAGGTTAAAGATTTCTGCTATCGTGGCATTAATACATTAAGAATTAAATAAGACCATAATAATGTCGTTCTTGTATTATTCAGTCAGTTTGTTGTCGGTTTAGGGGAAAATAGTAAGTGTATTTTTCTGGAATTATTTAAATCCATAAAATAGATATGCTGACAAGGAATAGTCAAAATCAAGGAAGTAGCCTTGAAATTGCATTGAAACCTATAATTGATGTTGGAAAACTTTTAGGGCTGTTTCCAACATTAAACAAAGTTGATAGAAAATGTCGGTAATGAAACAATTATCTTTGAAAACATATTTTTAGAGTGACACTAGCAGTTATTTAAAATTTTGTTCATATTTTTTTATATCCCCAGGTGCATGGACCTTGTATTAGTAATTATATCTATCATGCTTGTGTTAATGTCGTATGCATACAACATTTTAATATTTATAGAAAATTTTAAATACGGAACCCCTATGAAAAATGTAATGTCTTTTGTCAGGGCTATCCAAACTCTAATGGTTTTTTCCACGATTTGTTTCTCGTAAGTAAAATTTTAATTTATTTCTTATTAAAAATATTAAAAATTTAATTAAAAAACAATAAATGTATTGAATGCAATGATGTATGGTGCTGATAACCATTTTAATCCGGTTTTTAAAAATTATTTGTTTTTAGAAATACATACATCTTGCTCAGACAAAAATCAATTAAATCTTTGTTTGTGAAATGGAAATGTTACACGAGCCAATTGAAATTCACAGAAAACGACACAAGATTATATTTAGAGGCAAATCTAGTCACGTTTGTTGTTTTACTGCTTGGAGTTATTGAACCTTTTTTGTATGATTACCTCTGCATTGAAATGTTTAGAAATTCAGGTAAAGAGTAATTAAAGTTTTGAAAAATGTGTATATACACTAACAATATTATATTAGTATTGCAATATTAGCTACATCATTTTTTTTTGTTTTCGAAGTGAATTTTCCTGGTCTATTGGATTCTAACAACTTACTTCAAATATTATACGAAGTGGCATATAAACATTTTGGTAGAACGTTTCCTTACAACCCTTTTTCGGCTTTCTTTATAATCGTGTATAACAAAATATTAGCCGTCACTTGGAATTACATGGATGTTCTCATCATCATTCTTTGCCGAGCGTTGTATAATAAATTTGATATTCTTCGGCGTCAAATAGAAGCGCAACTCTCTATGCGTGAAATTATTGTAGTAAAAGATTATAATCGACAAGACTTCTTTACTTTTAAGGATACAGGTAATTATTACACATTTTTATTAAATGTGTTTTATTTTTGAATTGTCTGACTCTATAGTTGATAGTACTATCTGAATTCAGGTCCAAACCACAGAAAAGTGCTTAGAATTCACATTTAGCGTGAATTTTTGCACTTTTAGTACCATAATAATTTATTCTGGGGTGAGTACGTGCACCCATCACCCAATATACCCCTGGCTACGTGCTTGCTATTTAATAGCTTTTGTATTTGTCAATTTTGGTGTGTGCTGAATAATTTTTGGTACAGGAAGCATTCCTTGTCAGGCGATACGGCAAGATTACGTTATTTTGTCCAAATTGGTTGAAGCAGTCAATGATATTTTGTCTCCTATAATTTTTGTTTCCTACTGTAATAACGTTTATTGCATATGTATACAGGTAATTTTTTCATTTGTAAAAAAAATATTGTCAGGTTGTATACAGGGAGAGAAATTGCATGAAAGTGCATTTGGGGCCTTCGAAATTTCAAAAAAAATGTTATTTTGCTGTAAAAATGCAAAAAAAAAAAATCAGAAAATATTTTGTTATACTTACGAATTTGATCCATTTTACGTTGATTGTGGCTCTTTGTCAATGTTTTGTGTTAATGGATGGGGATAGAATTTATCCAATTTTCCTGGGGATTCTGAAACCGTATCGGCATTTTTTAATGGGGACGGTTTTTTTTGCCACATTTCATGGGGATTCTAAATCTTAAAATCCAAGCCACGCCACGCGTAGCTTGGATTTTCATGGCAATGCAATCGTCCAGATTCATAAGTCTTGCCACGCGCCCGAAGGGGTCGTGGCTGGATTTGGTCCTTTCCGGTCCTTTCCAAATTTTCTGATAGGGTGGGGATCTTCTTGGCCCTATTTCCTAAGGATTCTCAATCCCAAACTCCCGGACGAATTTCTATTCCTATCCTGGCAATGGAACATTTCATATTGGGAATTAGGATTGTGCCCTCCCCAAAATTGATTTCTGTGTACAGCCTGAGTCTTGAATACACTAACACTTTCATTGCAACTTTGTACCTAACTCTAACGTTTGTGAAAATTCCATATCGTGGTTCGCAGCTGCTGGAATGGGCAACGTCTAATGGAAAACGTCTTCCAATTGAAACGCTCTATCTGTCAGTTACATTTTCGCAATTTGTTATTCGATTTCTTTTGGTGACATACTTTGCTTCTAACGTTCATTTCTACGCTCACAAAATTGTGAGCACTTTACAAGATTGTCTTCCTCAAGATTACAATATTGAAGTAAAACATTTACTAGAACGTTCCGAATACATCATATTGTTTAAGTAAATTTTATTTTACATTTTCTTCTTTTTCCTTATTAGATGGAAAGATTGGAACGGATTCTATTGCTACACCCAGTTCAAATACATGGATTGGGTTTGTTTGTCATAACAAGAAAATTCCTGCTTTCCGTGATAAGTATGTTGAATTTATTTATTAAGTTGCAATTAATAAACTTCGATGTAATAAATACTCATGCAATAAATTAAATACAGATAGTAAATACGTGTGAAGTGTGTACTCCTAACTTGACACTTCATGACGTATTTAGGGGGAGCTTAAGGAGATGAATTTTCCCTAAATGTTTGGATTATACACTAGATCATTATATCTCCCCCAAAATGCAAAAAAGCAGGTCATTTTTTGTGCTTTGATTCTAGCTCCCTCCAAATATGTGACCTGGATACGCCCCTGCACTTCGTTATTATTTACATTTTAAAGACCACAAATTAATTTTAGTTGTGATGGCTTTTACAGAAAACTAATAAGCGTTATTGTATGAATTTACAGGCTTTATTTTCACATTTGAGATCATAATGCTGCAGGCTTCTAGTAATCGTTAAATATTCAATGAATCAACGAGAACATAACTCTAACCATTTCGCAATAAATGATTGGTCCATAAAAATGTTTACTCAGCCGATTAAGGACTAACTAACAATAAGTCCGACTTTTAAAGCTATCAATAAACTTGCTCACCGCAAAATTGAACCAAATGGATATTACATTCTAAAAGAGGGGAATAAATCTTCAGGGTATGATGTTTTGACGTAGTTTTAATTTTAAGCTCAAATACATCAAAATATTGAATTTTTATGGAATTCTTACGCTGATCAAAATTCTCTTCGCTTTTGTATGAGTCCTAACACAATTTTTACACTTGAGTTGAAATATCTTAGTTGATTTTAATTTATGAAACAATTTTTTAAAGTAGTATCTATAATCTTGTATGTAACCCTTAAACTAAATATGTATTGCAATGGCGATAACCTCTACTCTGAGCGAATTCGACAATCATTCACTAAATAAATAAATAACTAATAAAATTATTTTCTAGCTTCATGTTTACCTTTGAAATAATAATTTTACAAGCGAGTGCGTTAAAAATCTAATAAAATAAGGAATTAATTTCACAATAACCAAAGCTCTTGTCGACAAAAATATATTTAATAATTTTATTTTCATTCCATTTTTAGGATAAGTTTATAATTTTTTAATTCAGTAGTATAGTTTAATTATATCATAATGTATATATTATATTTTTATAACATATATATTTACACATCAACTCATCTGCACACATCATTCAAAATGTATTTACTTTACTAGCAAAACGCTAGGCATACGAGCAGATCCCACTGATTTAAATGAAACTCCATTCCATAGGTATACAAAGTATACATGTAATGTATCAAATGTATACGCGTATATAGCCATATTTTTACCAATTTCTACATTGCATATAAAATATTAGCTATAGATAGATACAGTATTCATTTTCCTTCAAAACTATAATCTTAAATATTGTAGAAATTAATAGAAAAATCAATGTCAATCGAACTAAATAATGAAAAAATTCTCCCAAAAATATACGTATCTTTTCATACACTTTGATTTTATATAAGCTGATTATATAAAACGATAGTTACTTAAATTTAAACTAAAAGGAATAATGATTCTCAACATTAATTGAATCTTAACAATTGCCACATCGAAGTTTGGCGACACATTTGTTGATATAATTATGATTTTCATACTTCTGGCAAATAAATTAATTACATAATTTGACAATTTTGCTTAAACTTGTCAAATTGAGAGTTCATAAAATTAATTACATGCATTATTCATATATTTGTGATATCTACAGGGTGTTTCCTCTAACTCAAGCAGTAAATAATACATGGGATACTTGATTTACTTACAAATGGTCCATATGGTTTCCTCTTTGAGTAACATAAGCTTCCATCGTGTTCTCCCAGCTTCGACGAACGTTAGGCAATTGCATTGAGGTTATGTGGGAACAGAAATCCGTGATTCAGGTCATTAAGGTCAAGAGGAGTAGTGTATAGAAGACGCGAGATTTGAGATATCCCCTGGGATAAATCGAGTGGACTTAGATTGGAAGAGCAAGAATTGCTCAACGATATGATCCCCAAAGATGGCCGCCCACACCATGACCTCTGGTGACCCTTGCTCTCTGACCCTTATCTTCCAATGAGTATTTTCCGGTGACCACATGAAGTGTAATTAAAGTTGAGCTTACCACAAGAAGTATAGTTATGGTCAGAGATCAAGGGTCACCAGAGGTTATGGTGTGGGCGGGTCTCTTTGGAGGTCATATCGTTGACCAATTGTTCTTTGAAAACCAAACGGTGAAATAATTGGACGAGTAACATTTGGATGTGCTCAAAGAGCATGTGCAACCAGAATTGCACAATTTGGCGTTTGACCTCAAAATAACTTGTTCCATCAGTCTATTGGACACTTCCGGTTTGGCATTTGCCTAGGCTAACGTTCGTCGAAGCTGGGAAAACAAGATGGAAGCTTATTGTACTCAAAGAGGAAATCATATTGACCATTTGTAAGTAAATCAAGTATATCCCATGTATTATTTACTGCTTGAGTTAGAGGAAACACTCTGTATAATTTATTTGAATAGCTCTGCTATTATTGCCATTTACAATAAATTTGTGTCAATATGGTATGACACTGTGTGGAAATAAGTGTGTCAATATTCATTACTTAATTGCGCTTTACACACTGTAGCACTAGCGTAGCCATGTGGCAAGGAGTCAATTGCCCCTCCCCCCCGGGAAAAAAATCTACATTTTTCGCACTACGCACGAATTTTATGTTTATTTTTGCCCCAATTCGCCCGTATTTTTCGCTCTTCACGCGAAAATGGGCCCATATATACCTCATGTTGCCCCCCCCCCACGAAACTAAATCCTGGCTACGCCTATGCACTGTAGAATACTTATATCAAGTTTCCAAGCTTAACATTCAATCAGGCAATTATTACAAAATCGTGCCAATTTATTCGTTGAAATATTGATTTCACTATGAATGATGATAAATTAATTGAATTTGGACATTAGATGAAGGTTAAAAAATTTCGGTCATCGTGTCAATACATTAAGAATTGAGTGGAACCATAATAATATAGCAATATCGTTCGTGTATTTCTCACAGTCAATTCGATTGTTGTAGCTAGCTGAAGAGGAAAATATTACAGTTGTCTGAAATTATTTCGATTTATAAAATGGATATGCCAACAGTTAGTACCACAAATGAAGTAAATAGCCTTGAAATTGCATTGAAACCTATAATTGTTTTTGGAAAAATTTTAGGGCTGTTTCCAACATTAGATAAAATTGATGGAAAGTGGCGGTAATAAAACATTAATAACCATAAACATAAAAAAACTTCTTTTAGTCAATATAAATTTTAGTATAAGGTATGTAATAATTTTTTGAATATTGTTTTTTGTTTCTCCAGGTGCATAGACTTTGTATTACTTGCTGTGTCTATCATGCTTATGTTAGTGTCGTATATATTCAACATTTTAATATGTAGACAAGCTTT
The DNA here is from genome assembly GCA_034694085.1 of Pogonognathellus longicornis. Classification (NCBI taxonomy): domain Eukaryota; kingdom Metazoa; phylum Arthropoda; class Collembola; order Entomobryomorpha; family Tomoceridae; genus Pogonognathellus; species Pogonognathellus longicornis. The sequence continues at coordinate 6,610 of JAQFYB010007016.1, forward strand.
TCAATATGGATCCCCTATGAATAATGCAATTTCGTTTGCCGGGGCTCTTCAAGGGGCGATGATTTTCTCCTCGATTTGTTTCTTGTACGCAAAATTTTAATGTGATTTATTTACTATTTGGACTACCAGTTTTAACCACTTTTTTACAATTGGTTTGTTTTTTAGAAATACGTACATTTTGTTCAGACAAAAATCAATTAAATCTTTGTTTGTGAAATGGAAATGTTACACGAGCCAATTGAAATTCACTGAAAACGACACAAAATTATATTTTGAAGCAAATCTAGCCGCTTTTGTTGTTTTAATGCTTGGCGTTATTGAACCTTTTTTGTATGATTATCTCTGCATGGAGATGTTTAGAAATTCAGGTAAAATATAATTTCAATTAAAAAGTGTATTCTAAAAATAATTGTATGGTGTTATTGGTAAAATAATCATTTTTCTTTGTGAAGAGAATTTTTCTGGCCTGAGAGATTCTAACAATTTACTCGAAACTTTATACAAATCGGCATATCATTTTTGTAATAGAATAGTACCCTACAACGCTTTTTCAGCTTTCTTTATAATCTTTTATAACAAAATACTAGTCGTCACTTGGAATTACATGGATGTTCTCATCATTATTCTTTGTCGAGCTTTGTATAATAAATTCGATATTCTGCGACGTCAAATAGAAATACAACTCTCTATGCGTGAAATTGTTGTAGTAAAAGATGAACATCGACAGGATTTCTTTACATTTAAGGATGCAGGTAATTATGGCTACTTTAAAAACTGCAACTTGGTATTTTTTATTAAATTATTTGACAATTTGACAATCTAAAGAATACTTATATGTATAAACCATTCAAAACGGATATAAGTAAGTAACGGAGAGAGTACTATGTATACAAACATCGAATACACATACACAAAGACAGCGAACACACATATTATCGACAAGTCTCATGTAGTTAGCCTCGCAAATGACGGACGACGAAACAGACGGACATACACAAAGTTGAGCCCATAAAGTATAGGAAGTCTCCGATACTTAATAATAATATTATTATATTGTCAGAATATAGGTGAAATATTTCAATTGAAACAAATCCATTGTAAACGGATATAAGAAAGTATTGGAATAATGTTTCTTCAACTACTACATAAATATGCGATTTTTAACAGCATTTATGATTGTATGATTCATATTTGTAATTTATTTCAAAAACAAATTGTCGGCTATCTTGATTCTGTACATTAGTAACCTGCCGACTGTATTGTATGCGCCTTGATATAGGCTTAATTTTATCCCAGGAGTGCAAGTGTTGTCAGCGGACGGACAGAAAGCAGAAAATTGAAACCCTTTTGTCGGAAGATTCCGATCACTGACGTAGCCAGGGGGGGCAAGGAAGCAATTGCCCAACACCCCCCCCCCCCCGAAATCCGGAAAAAATAGGTTATTTTGTCCTGAAAGGACAAAAAATCGCGAAATTTTTCGCGCTACGCGCAAATTTAGTGTATTTTAAGGTCATTTTTGCCCAAAGTTGCTCAAATTTTTCGCGCTTCGCACGAAAATGAGAACATATATACCTTATGTTTTGAGTTTGCCCCTCCCCGAAACCAAATCCTGGCTACGCCCCTGATTCCGATACTTGATAAATAGACACATTTTTCAAAATTTGAAATATTTCACTGCATTGTAAGAAGTATTGGCATTTGTAATATTTAATATTGCATATTATATTAGGTACATATACATTATTTTAAACTTTAGAAGTAAAAAAAGGATTAAAAAGTTTAAAAATTGGCAACTATTGGTTAATTTACATTATATATAGCTGACATACATATTATTACTTTAATACACAATTTATTGTTTAGAATACCTAACTAATTATTTATTTTCGTGTGTTGGATAATTTTTCATACAGGAAGCATCCCTTGTCAGGCTATAAGGCAGGATTTCGTCATTTTGTGCAAATTGGTTGACGCGGTTAATGATATTTTATCTCCAATAATTTTTGTTTCCTACTGCAATAACGTCTATTGCGTTTGTATACAGGTAATTTTTCACTTGTAAAAATTGAATAATATTGTAGTATTCAATAATAGTACCTATTATGCAATCATTCATTATACCTTTGTAATGTTTACGCAAAATGCCCCTTGGTTTGCAGCTGCAGGGATGGGTCATGCCTAATGAAAAACGTCTTCCAATAGAAACGCTCTATCTGTCAGTTACATTTTCCCAATTTGTCATTCGAGTACTTTTGGTGACATACTTTGCTTCTAACGTTCATTTCTATGCTCACAAAATTGTGAGCACTTTACAAGATTGTCTTCTTCAAGATTACAATATTGAAGTGAAACATTTATATTTAGCTATACTTAAACGTATTCCTAATACTTCAAAATGTTCAATAAATTTTATTTTACATTTTACTTCTTTTTCCTTATTAGATGGAAAGATTGGAACGGATTTTATTGTTGCACCCTGTTCAAATACATGGATTGGGGTTGTTTATCCTAACAAGAAAATTCCTGCTTTCCCTGATAAGTAAGTTTAGCTTAATACTACGTTTCAATTTAACACTTCAATGTATCATGCGATCTTTATTATTTACATTCTATTTATTTCAAATTAGTTTTAGTTATGATGGCTTTCAGGGGCGTAGCCAGGATTTGGTTTCGGGGGGGCAAGCTCAAAACATAAGGTATATATTATGTGCTCATTTTCGCACGAAGTGCGAAAAATTTGGGCAAAAATGACCTTAAAACAATAAATTCGCGCGTAGCGCGAAAAATTTCGCGATTTTTTGTCCTTTCAGGACAAAATAACCTATTTTTTCCGGATTTCGGGGGGGAGGCAATTGCCCACTTGCCCCCCCTGGCTACGCCAGTGATGGCTTTTAAAGAAAATTATAATAATCAATAATAATTTTTACAGGCTTCATTTTCACGTTTGAGATCATAATGCTGCAAGCGTCTAATCGTTAAATATTCAATGAATCAATGATAGTCTACTGAATGCTGTATATTCTAACAATTTCGCATTAAATGATTCTTCCGTAAAAATAGTTGCCTATTCTTAAATAAAATAAAAGTAAGTGATTTTGCTTACTTTTATAAAAATAAATTATAATATATTAAATTATAAAATAAATGTTAGATTTGTCCGTTTTTGAATCGAATACCGCATATATGAATATAGGTAGTTACACTCGTTGCTTAAATAAAATACGTTAAATTTGTTCAACACGTTATGCTTTACCTGGCTCATACTTATATTTATATCGACTGAGTCAAATGTTGTGAATATTTTATTGGGCCAAATAACCTAATGGACTTAAATAAAATAGCATACCTACTAATCTCAACTAAAAACAGCTCAGTTAATAATTCTTCTGGCAAGTAATGTGAGAATTTGTTGAAGATTATTTGAAACACAAAATTTATCATTTTGCCCAATGAGTGCGTGTATGAAAAGCAAATGAACATTCGTTACATAGCTATCTTTATGCAATACTTTACATTACTCATACTCATCAGCCAAATGTTTGACTATGTTCGTCCTTCTTTCACAACGATAAAAAATGTTATGATTTAATTTACATTATCATTTAAATCTGTACCTAAGCTTTTAGACTCCATTTCTACGGGCTTATGCTAGCTTTTTTCCTACCACTTATGAACATTTTCAATCAAATTTAGAACGAAGACTATCCCATTCCATGTTATTTGTCAGTAAATATTACTTATGAATGTTTTTCCTTGTAGTCTAAACACTTTATTTCGTTGGACATCTTTATACAATCTATATAATGAGTATTTTTGTACTCTTATAACTTTTTTATTTTATACTGGAGCTGGCGAAGACTATTTTTACCACACATTTGGGGTTGGGCTGTAGACAGAACTTCAATGACAATTGAGACTTGAAAATAAAATTATTGGAAAAAGAAAAATATTGTCCTTATTACAGTCCACCTCGTTTCCATTACTGTTTCCATTACTATTCATTACTATTAAACTTGTAATGGCATCTGTCGTGCTAACTGAATCTTTTGGAGATTTTTTCAAACTTTTTGAAAATAATCTTTTAGCTACACCATTCAGTTGGTGCCCTAGAAAGCAAAAACTCACAGGACAATCTAATAAAAGAAAATTGGCTGTTTGGTTTGCCTTTATTGTGTCCCATTGTTTGATAAATTTGCTATGCATACTGTAGGTGTTGTTTTTTTTCAAATATTTAAGCCGGTGCTGCATGCAGGGATCATTATAATGTCCCTGTTAGGAGCCATAATGTTGTCATTGTCTGTTTCATTCAATATAGTGTTATATATTTTAATTAATAGAGCCATAAGCACCTTTGAAAAAATAATTCATTTGGATAAACAATTGACTGGTAAGTTTGCGAACGTTATTTGTATTTCTTTCTTTGTAGTTGTGGCATGAACTCAAAATTAAATACCTCAATCAAGACTGAGCACCCTTTATGAGCACCCTTCAGTCTCTTCAGCCAAGTAGCCCGCCACCCGCATATTGGTGAGCGAAGTAACCCGCCACCCGATTATTTTATCCTCAAGGACGATGTAACCCGACCCGACGACCATGTACCCCTCGACCCGCGACCCGCCCATGAACTATAATTACCTTACCCGACACCCGACGACCATGTACCAGGTACATGGTCGTTGGGTGCAAGATATATCCAATAGTAACAGTCAGGTAGTCTGAGATGGAATTGTTTTTAAATAATTTTTTGTTTTTGCATT
>JAQFYB010007017.1:0-11365 GCA_034694085.1 Pogonognathellus longicornis
TATATTCATAATACTAATCCATTTATACATTACGTTTCCTCATTCGCTGCTGGACTTAGTAACTATATTCCTTACAAAGGCTGCATCGACAAACTCGTTCCAGTTCGACCCGAATTTTTATATACGTGTAAGATAACAAGTTCAATTGCCAAAATTGAAGGGCGGCCATAATACCTAGGCGGTCATGGTTGAGCGAGCTCAAACGCAGTGGACATAATGCAGAGCAAGAACGTTTTCCTATCCTACACTGGTTAGTTCTCGATCAGAGATAAGACCGTTCTTTCATTATTATTACTATAACTGCCTATAGAGAGTGCTCTATACTCAGCAGTGAGACAAACCTAAAATTGCTAATATAGAGCCTTGTGTTATGTGTTCCACTGCCAGATAAACCTGTAGCAAAATAATATATTTGGCTGCCGGATCATTCCAGTTTTGTCAGGGTTTTCTGGTCGATTGATAATACACTGAGACGTAATTGATAAGCAAATGAATCAACCATACATTCAGCTAATTATACATGAATCACTTTCAAATTTTGCTGAACTTCAATCAATGCGTCAAGTGTCAAAATGAAAATCAATAACAATAACTGATATCCCAGGTACATACATAAGCAAAGTATTGTCATTATTGTGTTCTTATAATACAGTAATAGCAATTGCTATATGTGATAGCGCTTGTCATTCAAACGCGAATTACATAAATCACAGTAAATATTGTAAAAAATAAGTATTACATTATACAATTGATGAATTGTGATTCATATTAATTATAAAAAATTCAACGATCCACTCTGTAAACAGGCTGTAAATATCAAGGCTGCAGCTAGGATCAGGGCGTCATGGCACGTGCCCCCTCTCCACCGAAATCTCGAAAAAAAGACGTTATTCAGGCCACAATCGTGACATAAATTTCTCGCGCTACGCGTGAATTTTATACTTTTTATTTTGACTATGCCTCGATTCAGCTAAAGAATTTTCGCGCGAAGCGTGAAAATTGTCATTTGGAATAACATTTTGCCCTGGTACCCCCCACCGGAATCCAATCCTGGGTAATTTCCATTGATTTTGCCCTAAATTTTCTAGTTATTTTCGCGCTTCATGTGAAAGCGATGGATTTCATACAGATTGCGGCTGCCAATTTTATTATTTTTTTAACTATAACATTTAGCTATGTGTATTGTATTAAGGAGACACTGCACTTACGTGGCGTTGATTAAATGAATTCTCCGAATTGGAGAATAAATTCAAAATTCGGGCTATTTACTTTTGAAGCTATATTCTTGCTCTTTCATAATGTGCTTTTAGTTTTTCGAAAAAGTGAAAACTGTAGTCCTCATTCCTTTTTGTGGAAAACCCGAAAAAACTGAATCAGTTCCACAATTTTCACTTTTTCGAAAAACTAAAACCACAGGTCTGAAAGAGCAAGAATATAGCTTCAAAAGTAATTAGCCCGAGTTTTGAATTTATTCTCCCATTTGGAAAAATCATTTAATCTGTAAAAGACGCCACGTAGTGTGCAGTGTCTTTTTAAACAAGTAATTCAAGCGTGTGAGAATTAAGTAGATTCTTCGGTGGAGAAGTAAAGGGAGAAATTGTTTACTCGTAATAGCAGGATTGCCAGAATATAATTATGAAATTTGAGTATGCTATTTAAATGTAACAAAATTTGACGAATTACTGTATTTAAACTGTAAGGAATATAGTAACTCCCAGTGGTAACATATATGAGATAACATATACGAGGCAACATTGAATAAGTAGGTATAATGAATTAGAAATTACGAAAATTAGGTTAGGATATTTAAATGTTATAATTATTGAGAAGGAGCCAATTAGACAGTTTCAACTCGAGCACTGCATTGAGTGAATTTCAAATGAAGAACTCAACATAATACATTCAACAAAATAATTGTACAATGCAATTGGGTAGATAACCAAACGAAGTCACAAATTTAAAGAAGTACACCGTCTCGATGTGTCCTATGACAGCTCATCAGTCAGAGGGGTTGAATTAATTGCACGTGCACCCCCCTCCCCCCAGAATAAATGATAATGGTCATATACGTCTAAAAAATAAATTAGCGCTACGCTCAAATATAAAGCATTTTAACATAGTTTTCACATTAACTAGGTAACTCCATTTTTCTTTTTACTGGCAGTAATAGATTCATTTACTATCATAATGAGGTTTCGTCTCCATATCTATGCAGCATAGTACCTTGTCGTACACCCCCAACTTTAATCCTGACTACGTGCCTGTACGATGATTACCCTTAATATTGTTTTCATTAATGATATAATATAGTTGTCAATCACACAAGTCAGGTCCTTACCTAATCACGAATGATGCTGATAATAAATAAATTAAGAATTATTTATACATTGATGTGACATATTTAGATTAGGAATATATGTCAACTACACACTGTTGTAAAATAGGTTTTAGTGTGGGCAGCCTTGAGTTCCTTTTATTTGTACATGCATTCACTCTAAGCCTTCAAAAATCACAAAATATCCAATGCTCCTTGCATTTAAGATTGTTGTTGAAATTTATTGTAACATAATGGTTTTTAAATTATCTGCATTTTTTATTCAAATTTTCATTGAATTTTTCTATAATATTAATATTGTATCAGTGACACCATTATACGAGGAGGAAAACAGCCACCCACTAAAAATTAACGAATAATTAGAATAGAGAAAGCACAATAGAATAACTACCCCATATAAAACGGGAAGCCGTTTAAAAAATAAGGACATTCACAGCAATTGAACATTACATGGGTTTTCTTTACTTTTTCTCCAAAATAATCCCTTTCCTCCAAATGAAGAAACAACTTTTAAATTTTAATAGATATGGCTAGATAAATGGATATCTAACCCATAAATTCCTAAAATGCCTTTTCTCAGCAGCTGCGAGTCAGCCTGAAATTAATTCCCAAATAAGAAGTTGTGCCAAAACGAACCGCCAGTATATATTTAGTGTAAATTGTCTTGCTTAATTAATTAGATTAGAGTGAGTGGACGCCGTCAATAATAACGTCCAGGAAGATTTATTTTATAAAATCTCAAAACTGATTTATTGATTTAACGAATAGAGGAGATATGAGTTAATTTAATTAATTGCGAAACATGAACATTGACAAAAGTGCGGAAATAATTGTGAGAGGAGCAAATACTTCAATAACGCCACTGCCGGCTTTCTTAACGCATAAATCTGATTCACAGACACACACACCAATGCTGCTTTCCAAAAAGTTCGTCCATACTGCGGTTATTTGAGCAACAGCTTCTTTTAAAATTTCTTCTGGGAAACCGTTATCCTTTAACTGATTTATAAATTGCTGTCCTGTGTTTCGTTCGCAAACGGAACCATCTAATCCAGTGCCTTTATCGACACAAATTCGACCTGTTACGGTTCCAAGGTCAACTGACGTATTCAAATTCAATTTTATTGGGGCATCTATGGTCGCACATGCATATTCCGTTTGCTTAGGCTTCTTCGCCAATTGCGCGCTAAGTTGGTCCAAAATAGAATTTACACTATCGGCCATTTCTGCAATATTCAAACATATTTTTTATTAAACTCAATCACAATATGTGTAGTTAAAATTTATTATTTTTAGGCTGCTATTAATTTATTTCTGTATTCCGTAATTAAAAGATTCATTTTCAAGTTTGTGTTCTGTGGTGTTACATTTTATGAATAATTTTTAAAGTAGGTAGCATATTAAATAATATATTTTCTAATTGTTAATTTAATACCTGAATTCGCTTACAAATTCTTATCTATTTAAAAATCAAAGGAAATTTTAGATACGAACAAAAGCTGCTATCATTTTGTTCCCAGATTTATATAGATGCACAACTGCGTATTTATTTTGAGCTGAAGGAAGACGTTTTTTACGAGGTATATAGCAAACTGAAATGGTCAAAATTGCATTTCATGTTTTTCAAAACGTCCTTTTGATATTGGATTTTATATGTGCTAAACTAGTTTGATAGTCTCGACACTAGCAACAATGGAGTTTATGTAAGTTAGTTCTGATTTCGAAACTATTACACTATTCTGACACTCAAATGTAAAGGGGCAATGTGACAAGACATAAATAAAAGCCATTTAAATCATATTATTGGTATCGAAGAGAAATCTGAGTACTCACCAAACTAACCAAAGTATTTTACTACAAAACTAATTACAATTGAATTATGTTTAATAAATACCACAGATAATATTCAAGGTAAATGTACATAAATTTTTGAAGTTTATGGTGACGTTGACTAAACGAAGATGAAAACATATTTGAGATTTAGCTTTGTACTTACCTGGGCTAGCAGCGTTAACCGTTTGTCGGATAACATTTAAAATCGCATCTCCCTCACTACACTCGTGCTCGAATGCAGCAGGAATGCTAGTTCCATTTGAACAAGTCTGGGTCACCATCGTTGTGTTTATAATATCGGGTAATTCGGAGAGATCGTAACCAGTGGCGTGCACACATTGATAGCATTTACGTGCTGTAAAATTTAAAAATGTCAAAAATGATATCAAGTGATACTTAATTAAAGTGGTGTGCAATAATATGTTTGTTACAATTTGAACTTTTCAAAAATTTACCAGATGCTGCCGAAGAAACTAAAATAACTAAAACAATCACATGCAAAATTGAAGATCCCATTTTGAATAAAATTGTTGCAAAATACACCAACTAATATTCGAAAGTTTATTCTCCTCGATGGCGAAATGTCGCAATAAGTGCCGTGATTTCTTCATACGTGCTTTTATAGTGATATGATTTGATTATTCTACAGTATCTACAGTTGTGTGACTTATATCTGTAATAAATGACGTAAATAGAATGATAACATTTAGCATAACGTGTTCGCTACACACCAAGTTTACGTGTATATTGCGCATGAAATTCTCAAAGCGTACAATGGTTTCGTTGTTCGGTTGGTAATTGTTATTAGTTTTACATGCAAAAAGCAAATCGACAAAAATAGAGCTAACAACTTCGAGAATTCATGCACGATATTATCAAACTGAAGAATCGAAGTTCCACCGCCCGATATATTATCCTGTTCACAGGCTGGATCGTTGCAATGAAATTGTTTATAGATATATATGAATACAATGCATCATATTTATAATGCAAAAATGTTTTGCAGGGCTAAATGTCACCTGTAATCAAGCGCGTTTGAATGACAATAAGTAACATCAAAAAGCAATTAAGATAATAATATAAAAAAATTTTGAAAAAAATAGTGGTACTCACACTGAAAATATTATCGACTTTAATAAGAATCAGAAGTGATTAATAATTTCATAACTGTGAGCATTGTGCCCAAGCAAAGTCAGAACTTTATTATAAGCTCTCTGCTTCATACTGATCAAAAAATACATAAAATTCGCGCGTAGCGAGAAAAAGTTAACAAAACAACCTACTTTTTTCGGATTTCGGGTGGGAGGCAATTGCCCCTTTTCCCCCGCTGGCTAAGCCAGTACTTCACATATATAATGCTGTGTCACGTTGGAAGGTCTCGCAAAAGTAATTTTCTGCATACAATTTAAATGTTCGTGCATTTCTTTCGTAGGACGTGTATTTAAGTTGGAACATTTAAAAATTATACGTTAAAATCCAACAGTTCTGATTCTCTTAATAGACTTGTGTTTCGGTGCGATTCTTTTTTCCCTGATTCTAAGTGCTTTTGACTACTATTGCGCCTGCGCTCTAAGAGGCGACTCTCTAAAATATCAGAAATTGATAAAAAATCTTATTCTAATCTGATTTTTTGGGTTGGTGTGAGTGAGTACCACTAATATCTAATATGTAAACTTTTATGATACAACTACAATACTTTGCTTATGTAGGTACATGCATAATCAATTAATGTTGGATTTCCATTTTGACACTTGACGCCGTTGACGCAACTGAATGAACTTCAGCAAAGTGTTAAATTTGTGATTCGTGCATATACTTAGCTGTATGTGTGGATGATTTATTTTTTATCAAATACGTCCAAGGCTATTATCGATCATTCAGTAAACCCTGATAAGACCGAAATAAGACATTGGACAAATATTAGTTTTGCTGTTATAGCTTAAGTGGAGATAGTACAATATATTTAATATAATATGTATACAACATAATATTGTATTAATTGTTCCCTCGGATAAGGGAATATTGTCCAATATTTAGTTAATATTAATCATACCTAATATAAATTAACTATCTCTGGTGTCAAATGAATGAAAATACGTGTAAATACATGTAAAAGATCATATTGCTTTAATGATATCACATGTAATTGTTTACATTCGTAATGCAATACAGTAATGTGGAACACATTCAAAACATCGGTTTCTTACTGGCAATCTGATTATTATGTATACTTATATTCTATCTCATAAATGAATATTACCTATTGTTGTCTTCCTTACAATAAAATATTATGTAACAAACATAAATAAACTTTTAGGTGTATTTCTGAATGTACTCAAAACAAAATAATTTAGGCTTAGAGAAAATGGGATGGCGTCAAATTATAGGCCTTCAGTTTCTTTAAAAACTTGGATAGGCAAATGAATCGAACAGATTGCTACATATTTTCAGCAAATGGAATTCATTTCAATTGCAGAAATCCAATGTAAAAATAGCGTTTTGGGCAACAACCAGGACCCACTTATCAATGTCACGCTTATCGCGTTGAAATCGACCAATTTGGAATGCGAAATCAGTTGCAAAAATTTGGGGCAAGATAAAAAAAAATTGACGATTTTTTGAATTGAGGTGCAAATTAATCTCTTTTTTGCGAGTAATTTGATTTTGTCGTGCAGAGTTCTTAGGAAGGGGCTCGTCCTTAAGCCCCCAATTCGGGATTAAGTCTAGATGTCTTGAAAGACTTCATCAAAAATTATCTTGGTCTAATGTCTCATTCGAGTTTTATCAGGTTTTTGGGAGCGATCAATATTTAATATCCTTGATTTGGAGTTATTTATGATATGGATAAGAAAATCATTGACACACAAATACAACAAATGATACATCAAACATAGATATAACATTTAGCTGAACTTCAATCAATTGTGTCACGCGCCAGAGTGAAAAATAACCATTAATTGATTTCGCATGTATCTACGTAATTGATTATTGTTGTAATTTAAGCACTGTTTCCATATAATATTTCTATGGTTTAATGATACATATTACAAACTTGTCAATCAAACGCGTAAAGAAAGTAAGTGACAGTCAATCTCATCTCATACTATTACATGATACAATCAGGGGCGTATCCTGGTCACATATCTGGGGGGACTTGAGTAGAAAAATGTTCATGTATGTCATTTTCCGCACATAGTGCGAAACGTTTTCACAAAGGGCCAAAACAAAATATAAAATATGTTAAATCGTACCCAGCTCGTTAAAATTGAGTGAATTACATAGGGCCACAATTTATATAAAGTGCATTTAGTTAGGGCATAAAATTTGGGCACATTTGAATCAACATTAACGTAAAATAAGCAAAATCGAGTGTAACGTAATTTTTTTTATGAATATTTGAACTGTTAGCTTAAAATAAATGTAGTGGACCACAGCCCCCTAAATGTGCCAATATACATAGGATTGATTTTATTCATATTTGTAAAAAAATCTCATTGCCATGATTCACCCTTTAAACACGCTGTACTAAAACCAGCCATTTCAATTTTTCAGAAAAAGAATAAACATTGTTTTAACGAAGAAGTTATTATATGCTAAATATTATCTTGTCATGTTATGTCAGTAAGTATAGATATGAGTGATGCAGACAACAGTTGAAGTATCCAACCATATTATCACTATAAAAAGCATTTATGAAGAAATCACAGCACTTTTTGCGACAAGTTGCCAACAAGAAGAAAAATTAGACTATTAAAGTTAAATCAAATCAAATACTTAGTTTGTATATTTTGCACCAATTTTATTCAAAATGGGATTTTCAAGTTTGCCCGTGATTGCTTTAGTTATTTTTGTTTCTTCGGGAGCATCTGGTAAATTATGAAAAGTTGAAATTGTAAAAAATATTTGAGAACCCGACATTTAATTAACTATCATTTAATATCAATTTTGACATTTTAAAATCTTTTAAAATTTTATAGCACTTAAATGCTACCGTTGTGTACACGCAACTCGTTTCGACCTATCAGAATTAGACGAAATAGACCCAACGATCGTGACCGCAGCTTGTTCAACTGGAGCTAATATTTCTGCTGAATTCGCGCACGAGTGTAATGACGGAGATCCGATATTAGATGTTATCCGACAAGCGATTAACGGTTTTAGCCCAGGTAAGTACAAAACTCAAGCTTAAAAATTAGGTTAGGATTTGGAACTGTATATAATGTAGGCAGTAAACGCTTTTCCACTATTTTGATGTAATAAAAATCTAGAGAAAATTTGAATTTTTCTAAATCATTGATCGACGGGAAGTATTTTTTTTAAAATCGTTGAAGCTTTAGGACACAGCTAAACCGGTCAGAATGTTGTAGTATTATTAGCTGTATTGTAAAATGTCCGATGATGCATTTATTACAACCCTGCAAAGCTATGTGGAAAACGCAAGCTTTGATTGCCTGTAACTTGGAATACATACGTATGCTACATTGTATATACTTTATACAGTTCCAATTCCAAATCGTATCACTGAATATGTTTTCATCTTCGTTTGGTCAATGTGACCATGAATTTCAAAAATTTAAGAACATTAAGATTTAAAATGATATGTCATATGTATTGTATTGTACAGAATTCAATTTTAATTATTTTTGTAGTAAAATACTTCAGTATTAAATTAAAATAGGTACCCAGTTTTCTGTTTGATAATGTATAGCAATAATACGATCAAAATTAGGGATGGATATGCAAAAAGAGAATAAAGTTATATATCCCATGATGGTTGGACATGTCAATATATGTCGTAGCATGCAGTTGCTATTAAAATTAAGAAATCTGATATGAACGTGTTATTTAAAAAAACATCCTCATAATGCATTTTTTACCATTTTAGTTCTTTAATATAGACCTGGTACAAAATAACATTTTCCCTCAACTCGAAATACTAAATACGCCCCTTTGTATCAGTAGAATTTAAATTTGGGAACAAAATGATAAAAGCTGTTGCCCGTATCTAATATTTAATTGTAATTTTTAAATTCATTAGAGTTTTTTAGAGAATTTACAAAATAAAATATATTATTTACTACAGTGCAAATCAACCCAAAGGTTTTTTTTAGTTTTCTGGGTTTCGTTGAACTTAAAATGCACTGATTTAAAATGATAACTACTTTAAAAGTGAGTTTTAAAATGTAACACTACTGAATTCAAACATTTAATAAATTGTAGATTTCCAAATACGATTCTTACTGTAAAAAATATTTTTTGAATTTTGCAGAAATTGACAAGAAAATAAATTCCATTTTGGACCAACTTAGCCCCAGATTGGCGAAGAAGCCTAAGCAAGCAGATTTTCTATGTGCGACCTTAGATGTCGAAATGAAATTGAATTTGACAGACGATGGCCCATTGAACATTGGAGTTGCAACAAGTCGAACTTGTATTTTTAAAGAAGATGTCTTAGATGCTTCTTTTTGCAATCGACAAACAGGAAATGAATTCGTAGACCAAATGAGAACAGAATTGACAGAAGAGGAAGTAAATGAATTTGTTGATGGAATAACCGCAGTATGGACCAACTTTTTGGAAAGCAGCATTGGTGGGTGTGTCTGTGATAAAGATTTATGTGTTACGAAAAAGCCGGTTACTGGCGGAGGTGGCGGTAATGGTAGTGGTGTCATTGAAGTATTTACTCCTCTTGCAATCGTTTCCGCAATTTTGTCGATGGTATTGTTTCGCAATTAGTTCAATACACACAAATCTACTCTGCTCGTTAAATCAATAAATCAAAGTTAATCGTTTTATAAAATAAATCCGGCTTCAGCTCAATAGTGGTAACGTCATTTCACCCTATATTATGTATTTTAATAAAGCGAGACAATTTATATAAGTATATTATTATATAATATATTTTTACATATAAACGTATGTATATATACAGCGTATATATTTACCTGCAGGCGCGTAGCCAGGAATATAAGTTGAAAAGTAAGTGCCGAAACTTTTCCGAGTTTTTGAACATTCTAGACACCCCCTTGGCTACGCGCCTGATTATATGTATGGTGTATATATTTGCATATATAATAGTGTAACCGTGGCCAAATTTTTTTTGAAAAGAGTTCTACTTCAAAAAACAAGCACATAGATGCCACATGAGATTTATAAAAAAGTTGTAAAGACATCGCACGATTTACACGGCAGATTTTGGGTCTGCTGATTTTTCTGAATATTTTATATTATGTACGTTGATAATAAACCCTTGCTTCGAGCGGGGGTTTGTGGTGTGGGGAGGATACGCTGAGTGAACGTGCTCCCCGAGAATGCCTGTGCAAGCTCGAAAAACAGCTTATTTTGCCATAAAAGTACACTAAGGAAAACATTTCGCGCGGCGCGCGAATTGGATGCGTTTCAAATTGTTTGGAGCTAATTCTAAGCGCTGTATGCACTACATATTGTACCTCATATTCGAATTTTGCTTTACCAATAATGTACTTTACCTTTGTAATTTTTATTTATTTCATTACTCCATAAACCCCTCTGTATAGTATGTCTATAATTTTTCTAAAATTAAACTACCAGACACATTTCACTTTAATTTCTTTAAATAGCTGAATGATATGTGCATGTGGAACTACTTCATTTTGTCCATGTATATACTTGGCAAATGCAAATAATCTTCTCCACAACACATTAACACCAGCATGGCCGTAGGTTAAACGTAAATGCCTGTGTTAGCTAGCGCTTTCCATCTGTAAATGTGTAGGGAAAAGTGTACCACGTAGCCCCAAATACAATGGCATGGCATGGCATGGCAATAAAATGATTTAAAGTCTAGGCTTTTATGCACAGCTAGGTTTTGGAGTTGTCAAACTTGAAAAATTCTGTAGGTCAAACCATTTGATTTAACATTTTGAATTTTTGCTACAATTTTTAAAGTAACGTAGTGGACCGAAACAAAAATTCTCGGATCGGTACAAAAATAATATTTGAGGTACGTTTCCTACTCCAAAACTAAATAAAAATTGCCCGAGTAGCGTGTTCGATTTTAGGGATAATTGTCATATTTTGCCTTTCTTGACAGCTCTATAGGCGAGACTATTTAAGACTTAATTTTAATGGGTATCTAATGCAGGGCCGGTCATAGGCACATGCAACACATGCACTCGCATGGGGATGCTGAGTAAGGGGGGATGATTTTTGCCTGGT
>JAQFYB010007018.1:0-11361 GCA_034694085.1 Pogonognathellus longicornis
GAGAGGTTTGGGTGGGGAGGTCGGTAGTGGGGGAGGTGTGGAGGGTAGTGGGTGGTAGTGGAAGTGGGTGTGGAGGGTAGTGGGTGGTAGTGGAAGTGGGTGTGGCGGCTAGAATGGCCGCCATCTTGGATGGGAGCAGAATACCGCATAATACTTACTACTCTCTATAATTAACAATATATAGGCGGACGGAAATGAGTTTGGAAGTGAGCGGTTTAAGTTTTAGTAGCAGTTATTATAATGGTAGCAGTATGCAGTGTAATTAGATCCGTATACCGTATACGTATTGCTAATGGAAGATGAAGTTGCGTATATATAGGGACTTACCCAGATAGAGGATGCCATTGAGATCTAAATTCTGATTTGGACCAAGTGTAGCAGTAATGGAAAGGGATTCATCCACCATGAGTGTGTGTTGCTTGGAGTTGGGTCTTCCGATGGTGACGGTGTGCCATCGATTATCATTCAGTGGCTGCCTAGAATTATCTCTGAGTTTAAATGGTCCATCTCCCAAGTCAAAAACGTAGTGCAAGTGACCCTTGACCATTTCAATGGCAATGAAGTCCTGGCTTTTGCCCCCGTTGTAAATAATTAGTCCATCTGGCTCGAGGGTTTTGAATTGGAAATAAATGTTGGTTTGGGAGTATGCCTTGAGCTGGGGCAATCCTACAAAAGTATGTTTTGACTTAAAGGTCACGGGTTTGTCAACAATCGGTGCTGTTTTCCCGAATTTGGCTGTCATCTCAACATTGTCAATTTGGCCGACTCGGATCATTTCGAAAATGTGCTGAGAGTTCATAATGAGCTGCTGCATGTGTCCCGCGAACGGAGTAATGGATGTGGGCACTTTTACTTCATGCTCTTTGTGGAAAGTGCCACCGATGAACATATGAGTTACTTCCAAAGGCCACGTTCGAGACAGCACCTCTCCTACAGGAATTGAATCACATCATTATCATCTTACACACTAAACCCAAATAATATCATACGTAGTTGAAATCCCGTTTATTTGTCTATAACACCAACACCAGTTCCAACTGCAACAACCAACTCTCGCTCTCTCTAATAAATGGGATACACAATAAATAAACCAGGCTTTGATATATTCATATAATTCATAAATGGAGGCTACTACAAATGTGTGTGGCTCATGTCGACGTGTGTGTGTCTACTTTTGTATACAGTACCTACTTTGTGTGTACATCGGTGCTACTAGTAGTACAGATATATTGCATGCATATGCGTTCGCAAATTCGTATGTACTTTCTATCTGTATTTCTACCCAACCACCCTGTACTTTCTATATACAGAGTTCTGTAATGGGGCAACTACACTCACATCCTAGACAGACACAGTAAATAACTCTGTCAGATCCGCAAACGTCCCCAGAGATAATGAAGGGATTTGCAGGCAAGTCGACAAGAGAGAGAGAGAGAGAGAAGAAAATATCGATTCGCTTGTACTTTGTACTCGTCGCTTTTCTAGAACTGAATTTATTTTCTCGTGTCATGTGGTGGTGTGCTGGTGGACTGTGTTTGTGTGTATGTGTCATGTTGTGTGTATGGATAGTGGATATGTATTATACACACAACAACCATCCTACAATACAATCAAGATTACTATTGAATTTTCTAAAAAGAGTATGTACACTTTTAGTAAATGTATATTTATATTTCCATGCATGTATGTGGATGCAAACTATTTTTATTATATTATTGTCAATGCGGAGCAATATCATTCTGTAGCAACAGCGGATGTAATGATGTACATACACACATATACATAATACATGTATACTGTATATAGAGAGAAAACAGTGCTGTCGCACACCACACTACATCACGTTACTACAACCACCAATTGGATTCTCTTTTCCTTGTCCTTGTCTTCTATATATTGCTTTTATGTGTTGCCCTTCTGGCTGTCGCTCGACTAGTCTTTCGTAGTAAATAGTAAATGCATCGCATGAATCTCGTATGGCGATTTTAAGCCAACAAAATGAAAATCCAACAGTAATACTGGATCTTCGTGGATCACTACTGGATTTGAATTTTTTATACACAAGGGATTAAGTGGATGTTGCAAAAGTACTCAAATGTATATCAGATCACATTTTGCCAAAAATCTCTATACCTAAACTTTAATAGAAAACAAAATATTTGGTTCCCAAAAGACAATACCATATGAAAAAGCTTTGTGTGTCTATAGATGTACCGTACCGTAGTTAATGCAAACAAACGGTTTCAACATTGAATTATGTAAATAAATTGACAATTACCATTGACAGGCGGAATGTCGTCGACTTGAACACGAAGATGATTACCACGACGATTAATTCGGACTAAATGCCATTGATTATCGTTTAGATCACGACCACTGAGCAGCATCTGTGCAAGTAAAAACAAAAATTGTTATCGTAAACCCAGAAATGCATTTTTATTAATAAGAACAGATCCTTTATCCGTTTAGGTTTTCGTGGTGTACGTTTACGGTAAAGTACGGGATTATTTTGTAGACGTTTTTGTATAAACATACACAAATGCAAATATTTACACATTAAACTAACATGCAGAGAAGTTCCCGTTGCATATTGTAGATAAATCAAATAAACCCGATTTTACCCGGTAACAAAACGCTTAATTTTATGTACGAACCAGAGAGTGCACCATGTTTTATGATTATGTTACTATACTCTGATTTGTGTATTTACCATTACTACATTACATAGTATATTATAGCTTACCCACATTCATATTTCTACATTGCACGATACGAATACAGTATACGTTTAGAAGTGGAAAATGCAACGCGGCGTGCCTAGCACAATACCAATAATACTAATAATACTGGAGAATGTTAGAACGACAGAATAAGTCTAACAAAAGTATAAGCAAAATACACTTTCAGTGAATGAATACATAAAAGCAAAAACTTTCACTTCTGCTGATTACTGTTTGAAAAATGGATGTTGGGTGCACTGTACCATATATCGTGCCTACACTTGTATCTATGAATTGGCGGATTCACCTGTGTATGTACCAATTCACTATCTACTTTGCTTACGGTAGAGTAGTCAACCCAAACCAAGAAAGTACCTACCATCTTTTTCATCGTCCACCTTTTTCCTACACGTTTCCCTTAACGTACCAAAGAAGATTTATCTGTGTCTACCAACGAGGGACGAATTCGACAGAGTTTACCATAG
Source organism: Pogonognathellus longicornis (assembly GCA_034694085.1). NCBI lineage: Eukaryota > Metazoa > Arthropoda > Collembola > Entomobryomorpha > Tomoceridae > Pogonognathellus > Pogonognathellus longicornis. The sequence continues at coordinate 3,206 of JAQFYB010007018.1, forward strand.
AAATACATTCATAAACCTTGTTAAACTTTTCGTGGAATCGTACCATATAATTATTTCAGCTTAATATACAGAGATACGACAAACCTATACTTTCATTGACACTCCCAGCAATAAATAAAAGGATTATTCTAGGAATAATAATACGATATGCAATTGTAATATGAATGAATTCGATAACATCATTAGTCTAATACTAATGCAATGCATAATATTATTATTTATTACTGCCTGCATGAATTCTGGGCCTTTCCTTATGACTTCACACGTATGATTGCACATATACACCAATACATACAATCTAAATATACGGAAGAGAACTCTCGCCAATTTTAATACTGTCATAAAACATCAAGTACACAATTACTGTACATTTAATGGAGTAGAATGAAGATTAAAAGTACTTTCTGCTCTAAATAACTTCCCATGTATATAATTAAGCTGAAGGCTGCACACAACATAAATGAAAATCCCTATTCTTAATTATCACATTGAAATCAAGCTTCCAAAACATGCACTCTATGCCTGGCTATACTAACGAAAACAAACTAGTTCATGGTAATTATTAAAATCCTTTGTAGTAATGCAAAAACAAGTTGCTTTCATTATTAATAATTACTAAAATAGTATTTCTCAAATGAAACTTAGGTACATAAAAGGAACCACTATAATTAGGCATGCACTTATTCAGAGTGAGCCTTTGTACCAAAAATGAGTGTTAAAAGAAAGTTGGTTATAAAGAGGTTCGTAATTTTAAGTTACTCTAAGAATGATTTTGAGTAGTACTAGAAGTTCTCAATGTGATAAAGAAGGTGGAACACATGACGATAGCAGGAAATGTAAAAGTGTAATAATCATTTCGTAATATCCAAAGGCAGAGCTATATGCATAAGGAGAACTAGTGTAAATATCAAAAGTTTCACCCATAGCAGGTGAATTGACTATTTTCATTACCTTTTCTCTATCGCCGAGTCGAACTCGAAGTTTAACGCGAGTGGATTCAAGTGAAAGTTCTAGAATGTCTGCAGAAGATGTGGAGCCCATGGCAAGAAGTAATCCTGAAATATTACAATGGCGAAATTAGATTTTTATAATAAAAGCTTTGGTTCATAGTGGAGAGAACTTATTTGGCTGCACAGAATGGCTGACATATATAACATAAAAGCATAATGGGTGCATTCAACAAAATCAATAGTGAAATCGCTTGTTCCAGTCAAGTGCACCTGTTAAAGTCATATTATGAACTTATACAGCCTTAGTTTTCAAAACGCCATTCTGATTAACGTTCTATAGAATAATCCCCGCTCTTCCTCTTCTAGTCTCGCCATACTATAAAGCAATTAATTAAATGTAAATAGAACGACACAGCATTATTAACGTGAGTTCACCTGAATGTCGATTGGTACGAAATCTGAGTGTGATATCCTGTGCTTCAATTTTAAGTGGAATCCCATAAGACACTTGTATGAATTGAGTCGCGTCAAAACTCAACGTGGCAGCATCTGAAATAAAAGCAAAAACATATAGGTACTTCCAATCAAGACTTTAATTGAACCTGCTCCTTTTCTATACGTTTGGTAACATGAATCATGTCAATATACCTACATACGCAAGTATAAGGTACACCTTAATGATATTACATCCAAACACAATTCATTGCAGACACAGAGTATATAGATATTCGTGTTCGTAGTTCCAACCATGATTTAATAAAATATTATATCCTACAATGCAGAATCCTTCCATACACCCCTTTTGTGCTGAAATTCCCTGACTAAAGATTCAGCCCACAATATCACGTCAAAAATAATTCCAGTTCAACAATACACCACCACACTCACGAAACGAAACACAAGCAAAATATAATCACACCGATTTAGACGGAAGATTTGTCCCAAACTAATCAAATATAATTGGAGCGTTTAGTGAAAAGTATATTCCCATGATTAAAACTCAAATTAAATGACTTCCGATGATAATTACGAGCTTTGCTTGCGTGCGTCAGCGATTATATACTGAAACCAAACAACATCACATTAAATGCTCGTGACAGAATCCTAAATACCTATACTTGTATACATGAGATTTTTAGCCATGCGAAATAAATTCACATATATTTATATGTGGGTATACACACATATGTATTGTGAATTATTCTGTTTGCAGTTGTACCTATAGTTCGGTAAGTGTGGTAAATATACACTGAGCTCAAGCCACACTTAAACGAAGCCCTACTTACCACTTTGAAACAACCTATATGAGTACTTGATGAAACCTGAGCCATGTACTCCTAGTATACCAGTGTGGTACGTTTCCATCCAACTTTCTTTGATGGATTAAATACAATAGTTCACATTATACGCAATCCTATTATTCGCCGACATCTAGTTGGGTCGTAAATTACACAGAAGGTACAAATCCAACAAACAGAAAGTGAAATGAAAGCATTGCTTTGTGTTGGTTATTATTAGTTATTCTTTGTACATAGCAAATGTATTTGCGTTCATAATGGGGATACGTATGAATTATGTAGTGGATATATAGTTGCCTTGAACACTTTCCCCCACTAAAATACGAGACGGCTACAGTAAACAGTGGAAAATTGATAATAACGTGTGTACACTGTGCACCTACCCTTTTAGTAGGTATACTACGCTTTGTTCAAACTCAATTCAACACATTTCTCGTCTACACCTACACATTTCACTCATTCAAAGTCAGCAATAATACCTGAATCAGGAAACCAACAATATACTCCTCTGAAATATACGTGCCACCAGGCAAAAACTACACAGACAACCAACTACTCTTTACAGCTGAATCTATATAGGTAGGCTTAAAGTAAGTCACAGAGAACTTTCTCTCTGTAATCTATTCCTTGTATCTGTAGCATATGCAAACAAGTACGCCTATAGCCGAGCGAAAAGCTTGTATAGACATTCTCATTTAGCCCAAACTAATAATTTACCTTTATGTACGGAAATAAATCTTAAAACATCAATATAATTCATAGTACCACACAGTAAGTCCACATAAAAGTCCAACATCTATGTAGTTCCACACAGGGAAATCCTATTTCGAAATTTAGTGAAAGGAAAGCTTACATATTTATTTGACGACCACCAATTTCGTGCTTTACTCAACGTCTGGGCCACAATCATGCAAATAATGTAAGGTGAATACAGAGACTTGACTTGACGCGAGTCTCGAAACTAATTCATCACAAACATGAGAAGGTTCAGACTAGAGAACTACTTCCTGTACAAAATCTCAATGAGTTATGTTGGCTGTAACATAATAAGGTGAAAGAACACTTTAGCAATTGGAATAAACGTAAGGAAAATGTATTCAGTGTTTGAGACACACCTTGCATGTAAGTACAACTCCTAGTAAAATATTCAGGTAGGTACCTAATACAGAAAAGTGTATAGGTAGGTACATTACATACTAACACATAATACCCTTTAAATTCCAACTTTCACCTGTCGTTTATAGCTTGTGAGTGTATGGAAGAAGTTGGAAGTGAAAAGCACCTTTCCAACTGAACAGTCAGAATAATATGAGCAGGAACATTAACTCTGCCAATAGGAGGAGAGCTTGAAATAAAAATAAATTCCCATTAGACATTACTGCTGCTGCTGATATCCCATCATGGTGGTAGAGGCATGGTGGCTGTAGTTAAAAACTATTGATCTTGCTTTCACCTTAGCATTCATACTTGAATTTCTGGCAACCTTTCCTTCTTCTACGAATTGCTTCATTATTTTCTGTAATGTAAGCTTATTTCTTCTACCTTGTGGAGAGACTTGACGATGCCAGAACACCGAAACGTAAACGGCGGAAGGCATTATCTCTACTAGTAATAGTAATTAGCTTTATAACGAGCAGACTCCCATGAAAAATCATTTCTTGACTTCAGCCCAAAAAGCAACGTGTACGTGTATTGTATTTTTATAAGCCACCAAGTCAAACACTACATACACAAGAAGACAGACATCTAATATGCGAAGGTAAGAAACCACAAACACGAAACACACACCATGAATACAGAAATACAAGTTAAACCATGAGAAGCCTCGTAGAATATTAAAAATGAATATGCCAAGCTACTTATTACTACATGAACTCGTAGCAGGAAAGAAAAATAGCCAATATGCACAGCCCAACTAATAGACTTCTGTCAAGAGTCTATAGCCTCACACACATTTCCCTTAGTCCCCACACCATACTTCCTACTTACTCTAACTGATATACCGTGTATGTCACATATTAAGAGCATGTTTACATATTCCTATCAAAAATATGTTCGAAAAACTCGAAAATATAAACAGAGCAAGTAGCAATAATGTTTACTTAATAACAATCTTACTTAACATTATTTATACATCCGAGTTCCATACATTCGTACATGTAAGCATTACATGACATTATGCATAATCGCCATACCTACTATAAAAATTCGATTTGACTTCTCGCATGAAATTAAAAGTGGTTTTCTCCTATACAGAAAGCTTTGCGTGTTTGTTTTGATTAAGGCATTTCCATCGCCTGGAAACTTGGATTGGAATGAAATAAAAATTGAGTACACAATTAAAGGACCTAAATTATACTTTATTTGGCTCACACGTTATAGTGCTGTTATAAGCTAAAAGTAATGTATCAATATTATAAAATAATAATAACTTGTTGTTCAGCGATTCGCAATCTTACGAAATGTGTGGATTATGATTATAAGAATCAAGAATTATGATGGGGCCAACCTCCAATTATACAATAATTTGTTTTTAATACCAGTCATTGAACTGCATTTTGCATATATTAACATGTACGACGACTGTACGAGACAACCACTAATTATCAGCTTTCGCTATTTTCTTGGTTTGCAAATTTATTTATTAATGTAACGTGCTTTAATAAAAGTAAAACTCTGCACACTTACAAACGGAGACCTGTAGTTAGTAACAAAGGAAGGGAAAAGGAACATTAACATGTAACACTCAAATTGAACCACATTAACAATATACGGCCTATGTGATTTCATGTTCAACAAGCAAGTTCGCCATTATTGTATCTACAAGCAGTACCTAAATCTGTGTATGGGAGTATCTCGTACACACATTTACCTACTGCAATGCAATTTGCCTAGAAAAAGCCAAATGAATACATTACATGGCGCAGTTGAATTTACTTGTGTGATTTCCTCAACCTATATTATATACTTTGTTTCCCTACACAGGTCTAGGTATAGTGCACATAATTCAGTGCAATTCTCCACAGGACACTGTCTATACACTATCTATACACCCTAGACCCTCTGAATAAAGGCTTTTCAATCTCTGAACAAAACGACGGACGCACATTAGTACGTAAAACTGTAACCAATGTTTAGCTAAAGTATTTGTAACCACCTGCTTATCAGAGTTGTGCCGAGCATTTACAAACATTATTTAACATGTTATACGGAAATACCCACAATGTAGCCTCCTACTCACATCCATTATTAACTGCAACTACATACTTCAACGATCCATTATTATTTGCACTCAGAATCACACAGCAGTGAACATGAAGTACAACCTTACTGATACACTCTATTATTATTCTCAGACTCCTATACAATTTACAATGAATATTTTCAACTCTTGCTAAAATAAGTTGTCTAGAAAGTCTTTAGTAAATCTCACTCCTTTACTTTGCATACTAACACATGCATATTTTAGGGACCTACCTATACGCATAAGATTATAGTGGTGTAAGAAACCAAAGTTATATACTGTATCTACACAATTTCAGCTATTGCAGTACCTACCATTACACATTTTCTTGAGTGCTGCCAAATGAAACCATTAAACACAAGTCGGGGTTTTGAAATTAAACAACGCAATGAGAATGTCAGCGTGTTAATAACAAGTCTGTGCTGCAACTAGAAAACTACAACTACCAAATAAAGCGACTCAACTCATTGCTACTTACTTTACAAACTGTTCCTTGTCGTCTTTTGCCATTTCCTCTCCCCCTTACGCAATAATCACAGAGACAATCTCAGATGCGACAACTTAATCAACTCACTATACAACAACTACAATCACTGAACTACACTACAACTGCTATAAAATTCACTGCTTCATTACATGCAAGAAAGTGAATGAAAGCAGTTTGTCCACAGTCGCACGTCCACAACACTCATCGTCAACTACCAAATGCACAATCTCATAATGTAACGTAAGAATTATGTTGAATTCAACTTGCACAAACAAACTCCTCTCTGCCGTAACTGATGGTAGTTTATAGCGAATTCTCCTACACTCACCATTTACACACGCTGTACATAACGTCCAACACAGATTTACATGCAGCACCTATAACCTTATCAACTGCCATTTATAAACCCTACTCAAATGTGTAATTTTCTATTTAGATTTCACTGTACTATTACGACCTTGCTCAAATGTATATGTTAAATGTATACACACATGAAACAATTTGAACACACAGTAAAAACATTTACATAATGCAGTCGTCTAACTCGTCTAGTATTTACTATTAGGAAGTTAGCATTAGAAAACAACTCAGTTGTGCACTTACTTTTGGCACAGGTGGGCCCAGTGAAATCCGTGTGAGAGCAGTCACAAATGAATCGATTCCATCCATCTAAACATTTGCCTCCATGCTGGCAGGGATTAGAGACACATTGTCCAGCGCTTCCAACTTGACATAATGGACGGACCGACCCTGCAAAAACAAGAGAGTGAGAGGGTGAGTTGAAGAACAGGATTAGAATTTCATTATGATGTAAGTAAGCCTTTAAAACTAACATCGCACTACTACCATTACCAATTTGATGCTCAAAATAAGAGTAGATTTTAATTTGGGCAAAATACCATCAGACAAAACGACTGAGAGAAAGGTGCAGAAAGTGAAATACCAGCAGTGGCTCTTTTACTACGAGTTCACTCACACTTAGGGCTATTATCTGGTGATGATTACCAAAGGTACTTGTTATCAGACAACATTTGACACATCGCTACAAATGGATGTTCGTGTTATCCCACCATTGTATCAGTCCTTTAATAGTTACAGGTCGACTGAGTGAGTTATTTCTACTACTCTCTCACAACTGCTGAACGATGATGTGCCAGTAATGTGTGATCCCATCTCTCTCGTTTGTTCATGATAGTGTTCTCATGATGGATCTACACTACACGTGTGAGTAATGTAATGCAATCTAATGGGCAAAAGCTATTTATGCACAAAGGTCACTGCACTAATGCACTACTGTAGGAAGCTCATTGATGCATTGTGATTACACAAATGAATTAATCCCTCCGTATTACTTAACATGAAGTGAAATCGAGAGAGAGAGATACACTATTACACTTGTTTTACTGTAGCCAAATCCTCCACTCCCTATGTAAATACGTTGAGTGCGTGTAAGTGTTATAAGAACATTTAGAATTTCGCAGTGTTCGTGTTTAATAGGATAGCGCTACTGGGGCTGATATAGCAGTAAACAGTTATTTAGATTCCCGTACGCTACAGCCTGATCCACACTACAGCCTGGCGATTTTACAGCCTGAGTACGTTACAGCTTCGGATTTTACAGCCTGGCCGTGTACAATACAATTATTGGCATATGTTGACTCTAATGTAGTTACACACTCATTGTCGGTACTCCACAAACAGATTAAATTATAGTGTAATTGCACTAATGTCTATTACAAACTGCTAACTAATTGTATATTATATTATTTAACCTATACATATGCCTATACAATACACGGTCAGGCTGTAAACTCCGTAGCTGTAACGTACTCAGGCTATAGCTGTAGTGTGCACCAGGCTGTAGCGTACGTATACATTGCCTAAGACTTCTATTTACATTTTTTACAATTTGAAAGTACATTATTGTAGAGAAAACTCAACTACACAAGAATCTATGATCACTTTTTCAAAAAAGTATTTCTAACTAATAGCTATTTGATTTATTAGTGCTTTTTGGCCGCGAGTTGGTATAGCCCAGAACCCATCCCTAAGTCCATTCAGCTTAGTATTAGCTATTATGTATGTACAGTATGTACTATGTAGTAGAGCGTCTAGCCCAACCCGAAACCCTAGGGTTGGCCCAACCCTATCGGGTTAGGGTTGGGTTCGGGTCATGC
>JAQFYB010007019.1:0-11361 GCA_034694085.1 Pogonognathellus longicornis
TCATGGGAGCTCTATAGAGCTCTGCATCGTGTGATGCGAATCCTTATTCGTCTTCCAAATTAATGCTACTATGTATTCGATTTAAGAATTGATTGCTTCCAAAACTGTCTCTCATGAATGATTTCAATTGGATCGAAGTATTCGGAAGCAAACTAGAACGGTGCATTCATAGTATTGGTAGGAAAGACACGTGAATAAGGATTCTTACGATGAAGGGTTATCCACGATTAAAGTCATCGAACACAGTATTACAGCTTTTTGATTAAAGTTAAAGTTGCCCCTAGAGCCGTACTTTAGAATTGGAAACTGTGATCAACTGGTTGGTTGGAAGTTTCAACAATTTTGTTCACTTACTTTAAGAACAGTATCAAAAGAGTCCACCGTTAGGTGAACTACTTCACTGGGCTCATCCGCCCATTCTTCTTCTTTCGGTTTTTCCATAGGAGGAGCATCCGGATTTCGCATAAACGAAACAATACTATCCTTATTGTTCTCTCCTTCGTAATGCTGTCTCATTTGGCCATTTCTGAACAGTGGGAAACAAATAACATTGTTTAAAGGAGATAATGCTTTCAGAACTTTGATGCTTTGAATTTTAATATTCACAATTAATTTTATCTAGGTAATCTATTCGTTGTAAAATAAAATTTAGGTTTAGCATGAAACACGGTCATAATAAGTTTTTAGAGAAACTGCATGTTATTATACGCACCTGAAAAAGAGAAGCGTAGGAAAACCTGTAATATTATATTTTTGTCTAGCTGCTCCATTTTCGGGTTTATTTACATCTATGGCTGCAATAATAGCATCGTCCTTAAGGAGCTCTTTAGCTGCTGATGAGTAATCCGGCTTCATTCTAAATTAATTTTTACACATGTAATTGTTTTATACGTTTCAGATGATATGGATATCAAATAATATTCATTTACTTAAAATTATCAAACCGACAAAAAAATGAAAAGCAAAAGCAGAGCACGTCGCTTGCTATGAGTTAAATAATAATGGGGTCATTCTTCCAATAATTTCGTGTATTATAGTCTATAGTACGGTTATACATATTTATCATTACACCTAAAACACAAACTTAATAATCGGCATATTTTAGAAATATTTTATCTAATAATGATGCGACTAACTCGTAATTTTGCTTTTCGGTTATATATAATACAAATAACATTATAATACTGAACTCACCTTTTACAAAATCCACACCAAGGTGCATAGAACATCACTAAAATTCCTTTGCCGCTTGAACCTTCCTTCTTAACCAGTTTCAAGAGACTCTGAAATTTTCAAAAATTTATTCATATTTAACTGGCCATATTATAAGTTCAAACTGAAATAGATCTTACAAAATACATTTACTAAATAATTGTTCTCATAAAATAAAACAAATCTTACAGGTAGATCCGGCAAATGAACAATGTCTTGAGCTGTCTCATCCTCATCCCATGGAAGGTCTCCAGTGGGATCTTTCATAAAATTAACAAATGACGAAACTTTGTTGGCTCTGTCGTAGTCTTTGTTAAAATCACCATTATGGTAGTGCTTGATGACATACTGACCAACGGCTGGAGAAGCTTTTACCTTTTTACACAGCTTTTTACCTTCTCTGTACAAATAAAAAAAGAGAAAGGCCATTCAAAAATCTAAACTCAATCCTTAACTAAAAGACATCTTTTTTCTTACCTTACATAAACGCTTTTCTAGTTAAATAACATTTAAGAAAACAATCATTAAAAATTTACTCACCCAGCACAATCAGCCACAGCGATAGTTCCAATTCCTCGAACTAGTTCTGCAACTTCTTTTAATGAAGTTAAAATGTCACTGTTTGTAAAAGAATTCTTCCCATTTCCGTAACATATGAGAACATTTGTTTTGCTTTTTATCAGCTTTTTCCAATCCTTAACATCTGCCAACTCTGTAAGTACTATTTTATTCTTTTTCGAACTGTTGGAGTTAACAGTAGCAGGAGCAAGAATGAGTCCTAAGAACAGCACCTATAATATATAATAAAGCAAAATCAATTAAAAAATCAATTTAACTTTCAAAAATGCTTTAAAAATTAACTGACTTTCCATATAATTCCCAAAATTACCAAAATTAGTGTTTTCATTGTGATAAACTGCACAGCCTTCAATATGTCAGCCAAAAGGTTGATTTATGTCTGTTTCTGATCCGATGTCCGAACCTCAAAAAAACGGAAGTAAAAAATGATATTTATTTAACATTTGTCGGAGTAGACAAACACACCAATAATCTTTAGTTTAGTATCTTCAGTAATCTTGCCACTTCAACATCAGAATGTCCTTTGGATGAACAATTTAACACCTGTAACAATACCACTAATGGGGGGAGTATGGTTTGGAGAATACGATGCCGGGTAAGAAATATTACCCATAAATTTTTATACGCAAGTACAACAAATAAAGTTATAAATCTGATATATGTATTTAGAGCTATAAAAAACAGGCTGATCAGTGATTATTTTACAGTGCAAATAGCTGTCAACTTTTAGTTCATTGTCAACTGCTAACGTTGACACGTCACTCTTGCCAAAACAGTTGTCACACTTTATGTCCAAATGTCAAACTTCATCCGAACTTTTTCTTTTGCGGCAACCTGAAAAGAAATTGAATTTTCGCGGTCATCAGGAATATACACGTAGCAAATTATAGTCGCCTTTGGCGTTCATGTTTTTAGGAGCTTTCAGATTTCAGACGACAGCAGGACAAGTTTGGAACGCGGGCTTTTATTTCCAGAGGCGGCTAAAGAATAATCTTTCATGTGCATTTGCTCTTTCGCCGTCTGCTTTGTTTCATGCTTCATCCCGTCATTCTTACTTTGGCTTTTGTGTTCAAATGTTCTTTAGTTAGTGCTTGTTTTTGTTTTTAAAACATTCATAAATACAAACCTTTTATTACATTTTTCGGTAAATACTGATTAAAATCACTGAACAATTTTAAGAGCTTTCTGACTACTGAAGACTACGGGTGGGTAAGTTTATTGATTTTATAGACAAAAATCCTTGTATAATTTTTTATTTCGTTTTAGTTGTCTGCCAAACAGTTGTAACATTGAATTAATATGAGTTACTGAATATTCGATTTTTATTTTTTGGCTGTCATTTCATTCCACTTTTGTGTTTCATTGGTTTCAGGTGTCAAGGAGTGGCAGGCAAGAATAACTTCAAATTCGGAAAATTGTTCACACATAACTACAGACACTTTTTACTGCCTCTGACTGAGATTAAGCAGTCGCCGATAATCAAATCAGCTTACTAATATGGATGTCGCAGCGGCCGTAACAGGACGTCAAGTAGTTACCGATGAGGTCGGGGCAAGATGTCAAAAATTATTTCAAGACTTTCTCCAAGAGTAAGAATACATTTCTTAATAAATAGGTTTTAAATACAAAATTGAAAATATGGTACGTGGAAAATTGAATCTGTTATTATGAAGATATTATGACGATGTTGTATATATGTATATATTATGTGCATTTCACTTTTGTTTTTCTAAACTACATCTGATCTTTTTAGCTATGCTTCTGATGATGGTCAAGAGCCAAAGTATCTCAACGATGCTCGAAACTTGATTAAGCCGGAACGCAACACATTAGCTATCAACTTCGCTGATGTTCAGGAATTCAATCAGAATTTGGCTACTGCGATTACTGAAGATTACTACAGGTACCTAAATATTGTTATTGACAATGATTTATACTTGTGAGAATCTGTAATTTTGAAGGATATTATATATGTGTGCTGTGTATAGGGTTTACCCATACCTTTGCCGAGCTGTAAGGAATTTCGTCAGAGATCAAGCTGACATAAGCCTTCCCAATAAGGAGTATTATGTAGCTCTTACTGATGTCCCATCTCGTCTCAAAGTGCGAGAACTTTCAACTGCTAAAATCGGAACTTTAATAAGGATTTCTGGCCAGGTATAATGTAGTTTAATAGATTGACAAGAGAATGATTCTCATATTGAACTAACATTAATAATTGACATGGTAAATCTAAAGGTTGTAAGAACACATCCAGTACATCCGGAACTAGTGTCAGGTACATTCAAATGTTTGGACTGTCAAACCCTCGTGAAGAATGTGGAACAGCAGTTTAAGGTGAGTATATATTTCCAAAGTTTCAAGTCAAAAGTGTAGATCATTCATTGCGTGTATGATCAAAACATTATACATTTATTATTGTTACCTAACCTGCAAAGTATATTTATTTCTTTATTCTGATCAAAACGACGCATTCATTACACGATGGTCCACTTCTAGGATTAAACTAACATTATATATTATATATAGTATACTATACTTATTTACGTTACTTTGTTTCAGTATACACAACCATCCATATGCCCTAACACGATGTGTCAAAATCGGGCCAGATTTCTTCTAGAGTCTCGAGATTCACGGTTTGTCGATTTTCAAAAAATTCGTATTCAAGAAACTCAAGCTGAATTGCCACGAGGTTCAATTCCAAGAAGGTAACAAATGATTCAAATGAATCATTATTGTAAAAGTTGAAAATATGAATGTTTTTTACTTTTGAAATTATGGTTTAAAAATGTACATACTATTAAATGGTAATTGACAGTTTGGAGGTGGTCGTAAGAGCAGAAGCTGTGGAATCGGCTCAGGCCGGAGACAAATGTGATTTTATTGGAACATTAATTGTGGTGCCAGATGTGGGCGCTTTAAATTTGCCTGGAGCTCGGGCTGAGAGTGCGTCAAGACATAGAGTGAGATATTATTTTGCAACCAACTTATGATTTCTAAAATCGTAAAATCTAAATGTGTTTATTAAGTAAAGTGTATTTAAAAACATTTTGTTTTATATATAATTACGTTACGTTTTTCACAGGCTGAAGGAGCAGATGATAGCGAAGGTGTTCAAGGATTGAAGTCTCTTGGGGTTCGCGAATTACATTATCGTTTAGCATTTTTAGCTTGCCACGTAATGCCCACCAATCCGAAGGTACATTTTACACACTCCTCAAATTAAAATTATTATCTATTTCCTTTCTTAACTTAAATATGTATTCTAAATAAAACTTTGAACTCTTTGGCATTTATGAGCAGTTTTCAGGTCGTGATTGGACCTTGGAGGACACTAGTGCTGAATCAATGCGGAAACAAATGAGTGAAAGTGAATGGAATAAAATTTTTGAGATGACCAGTGACAAGCGACTTTACGCCAACTTAATGAGCAGTTTATTCCCTACTATACACGGAAATGATGAGGTGAAGCGGGGGTTGCTTTTAATGCTGTTCGGAGGTGTCCCTAAAACAACTGAAGAAGGAACTACACTGCGTGGGGACATTAATATTTGTATTGTTGGTGATCCAAGTACTGCGAAATCACAGTTTTTAAAACAGGTTTGTGATTATAGAATTGTTATTTGTACCATGCTCCGCAACCTGCTATTGGGGTTATCGGCTTAATGACTATGTTATGATTGATACGTGTATTAGGTTGCTGATTTTAGTCCTCGAGCTGTTTACACATCAGGAAAAGCTTCCAGTGCCGCTGGTTTGACAGCAGCTGTTGTGAAAGACGAAGAGTCGTTTGAATTTGTAATTGAAGCAGGGGCTCTCATGTTAGCTGATAACGGTGTTTGCTGCATTGATGAATTTGATAAAATGGACCCTAGAGATCAAGTTGCAATTCACGAAGCTATGGAACAACAGACAATATCGATAACGAAAGTAAGCAATTAGATGTGTCTTGTTCAGTTTATTGTTTGGTGTTAACCAAACAACCATGCCAAAAATGAAATATTATGTGACTATTTTTTTTTTGACATTTTAGGCTGGAATTAAAGCTACCCTTAATGCACGGACATCTATTCTAGCTGCTGCCAATCCTGTTGGAGGACGATATGACAGAGGAAAATCTTTAAGGCAGAATATTAATCTGGGGGCTCCCATCATGTCGCGTTTTGATTTGTTTTTTATTCTTATCGATGATGTGAATGAGGTAATTGTCAAAAATCATTTTGAAAGAACAATTTTATTGTAGTTCCCGTAATTTATCAAAGCGTTAAATAGGTTTCGGACTACGCAATTGCTCGCAAAATTGTTGACTTACATACTCGTTGGGAAGAATCCGTTGACAGAATTTATTCACAAGATGAAATTTTGAGATATATCATGTTTGCTCGTCAGTTCAAGCCTACCATTAGCAAGGTATTTGAATTGCAATTTAAGTAAACACGATTTTTACGATTAGTTGTTAACGTTTTCGTTCCTTCATTTAATTACAGGATGCAGCAAAACTACTAATTACTTGTTATAAGACATTGCGACAGCGAGATACTGGAGGAAGTTCAAGGACTGCTTGGAGAATTACAGTGCGTCAGTTGGAAAGTTTAATTCGATTAGCTGAAGGAATGGCCCGTTTAAATTGCTGTGAAGTGGTAATAATTACCTTATAGATTTTAGATATCGTGTATAATACCAGTGAGAACAGATTATGAGTAGATACATTGCCTCAGGTGATGGGACTTGTTGGAACTGGAATCCTCGAGTTATCCTATTTTCCCGACCATTTATTTTCAGTGTTAATAGAATAGTGTACCTACAGAAACAAAGCGGCTCTCTCCATACCCACTTTCATTTTAACACGAAACCCTTATCATTTTTGTCCGTTACGATTCGCTCTGGAGCCAAGTTGCATTTACAATCAAGGATGAATTTTATACACAATGTATATTCGGTTCTGATGAAACTTATTAGCAAGTTTCATCTTTGGTTGGTTGTGCAACGTTGAACGATCATGTTTTTACCAAAGTGGTTATACATGGGAACTCCCACTCTCTCAGAAAAAACCTCCAATTTACCTTCCTTAAAGTATCCCCTGAGGTAATGTACGTATTCATAGTTAATATGCAATTGTACAAGCGATTTTTCGAGTTACGAACGATAACAGACACTATTGTGTATCATGTTGTTATTTTGCCCTCCCGAAATGGAATCCTAAATACGGCCTTATATGACATAAATATAACAGTTAAAAGATATCATCATCATCATCACCTTTTCATCATTACATTTTGTTGGATATGGACTGCTGTCTGCTGTGAACACTCAGAAAAGTCTTTCCTGAGTGTAATGGCTTACTAACAGGCGCCATTTGCAGCCCTTAAAATGAAAAATAACTTTTTTGTCGAAATGAGGGTGTATTTCGACTAAATACACTGCCATTTCGACAAAAAAAAATTATTTTGATTTTAAGGGCTGCAAATGGCACTTGTTAGTAGGCCATCACGCTCAAGGTATTTTGAACACTCTCAGGAAAGAGTGGGTAGCTGAATCATCATGTAACATGATCAATATCCATGAACCATGACATGGTATGGATGGTTGTCCAGTTACATGTTGATCATGCAGCAACCAACTCTTTCCTGGGTGTTCAAAGCAGCTGGAGTGTTTTAATTAATTTTAATTAATTTTATTCAATAATTTTCATATGTGAATAGCATATTAATCAATATTTTCTGGAAATCAGGTTACAAAGGAGCACGTGGAGGAAGCTTATCGCTTGCTGAACAAGTCTATTATTCGCGTTGAACAACCTGATATACATTTGGACGGTGATGAGCAAGAAGCCGAGGCTGAAAGAGAAGAAGAAGAAGGTGTCATGGACACTAGCATTGGAGAGGACGACGACAGAATCGATGCACGAAGTGAAATAACATCGCATTCGGATAGAACGGGCAAAGGAACTGATAAATCCAAGAAGAAATTAACATTGAATTTTGAAGAATACAAATCCATGTCGAATCTAATTCTCATGTACATGCGTCGGGAAGAAGGTCGAATGGAAGACGCTGGTGAAGAAACCGAGGGTCTCAAGAGAAATAAAATAGTAAATTGGTACTTGAGCGAAATTGAAGACCAGATAGAAACTGAGGAAGAATTGATTGAAAAAAAGGAGTTAGTGGAAAAGGTCATTGAGCGTCTTATAAATCACGTAAGTATATTCATGGTGAAATGTCCCTATGGTATAATATAATTGTTTCATAATATTAATTGATTGATCAATCAATGATTTTTAACCTTCTCATTCATGGAGTACTAATAATGATTTTCAATTTAGGACAATGTGATCATTCGTTTGCTGCAATCTGATACAGCAGATGAAGAACTCCCGGATGATGGAGACGCAATATTAGTTGTTCATCCAAACTATGTCCCTGACATGTAATTCTAAACGCAGTTTAGGATTACAAAATTTTTATTTGCTAATGTTGTGTAACAGTTTCGTGTTTTTACTAATGTGACTACATATAGGTCATCGTTTTTAAATATTTTCCTCCACAAATACATAATAACAGGTAATTAGGTAATTTATTAGGAATTTTTCAAGTGTGTATGATCTTTGTAAAACCTACACACGTCAGCCGGTTGAAATTCTTTTAAATACAATAGGACAAATAGCTAATGATTTGTTAAACAGTTTTATGATAAAAAGTAGAAATAAAAGTGACTCGTTTATATTTGTAAGATAATATCACAAGTATTCTACCGACCTAATTCCTTTTTTATCAGTTAACCATAACATTTGCTACAATGTCATTTATAAGACGATTCGACGAGTAACGAACATAGAACTGAATGTGACTTTCATGTTCAATGTAGAGAAGTGATGGAATTATGCTACCTACATACATACTTAGATTTGCCAACAACAATTCCTGTTAAGTTAGTGAAGAATGTGCTTGCCTCTTGTATATTGCCAACTGGCCATCGTTAATGTGCTTGTACATCTGTTTTGTCTTGAAATGCTTTTAGTAAGTCAATTCAATTGGATGTGGTGTTAAGGACGACGTTGTTGGCGGATTTCCAAACAAAAAAGCGACATGTGAAAGGAGGAGAAAGTAAAACAAATAGTAAAAACCTCGTCTGTACTTGCATATTTTTTGCTGACATTGAGTAAAACCATGTATATGTACCTACTTACTACATTAATGTTACACAAAAGCATCACGTACAAACAATCAAACAATACTTTACGTTTTCGTTGCAGTTTTAGATCCGTTTACTTGGATTGGAGGTGCGACCGAACCCGAACATGTGCGGTTTTGTTCGGACACTAATACCGAACAATAATTTTGAGCAAATCCCGAACCGAACCCGAACAATTTCTTGGAACCCAACCTGAACACAAAACTTGTTCGGTATCAATTCAAATACGTAATAATTTGGTTTGAATTTTTTAATCATCCATTTTATCACAGTCTAAGTAATATGTATGTGCATGAGGCGTATGCCCATAATATCTCGAACCAAACCCAATAAGAATTTTTTTCTGGCCGAACCGAACCCCAATCATATGCGTACCGACCCCGAACCGAACTCGAACGTACGAAAAAATTTGTTAGCACACCTCTAGCTTGGATATTGTGCGATACGCTAGATAAACTAATTTTTTATCTTACTTTCACTCTAACACTTTTGTGAGTCTTGCAATCAGGACTTTACCATACATTAAAAATGATGTCAGGTTTTTGTTATGCTAAAAACAGACTGGAACTTCAAATAATTAAATGTCAATATAATCAATTAATATTATCAACTAATAAAAAATATCGATTAGTACGATTTATGTATATATACTTGTAAAGTTACACACAGTTGGAAGAGAGAAAATCATTTATTAATCTGGTATTACATTATTGATTATACCAAAGACTTTAGTCTTGTCTATGTATGTCAATGGAAAATTAGTAAAAATAGGATTTTTTATATATACCTACTACACTACCTTGTGTAAAATAAAGTTACTTTTCTTTTTTTGCTGAATGATTTTAGCACTTTTGACGTTTCGTCTGTTAAGGTGTATGACTATTGACTATAGAAGTTACTTTCTCTCAAAAAGCGATGTACAAAGACATAATGATTAAGTAGAAAAGTTATAGAATGCATTCATGGAAAGTGTTTTAATCTCGCAAACAATACAATGGACTAGGTCGATGTATTTATGTGTACTATGTGGACAATGAAACAGAATACACCAACATAGTAGTACTCTGCAGCTAGGTATGTATAATCTTTCGATATAAGACATGTCAACCTGAGCGAAAAGTGCTAACCGTGCTAAGTGTGTGTATAAATTGTGTGAAGTCTACTTGTGATGAGATTCCAAGTAGAACTTCAGTTAAACCTACATGATAAAAACAAACAACCAGTGGCGGATATAGAACTAGGTTCTACAGCTCCAAACCCAACAAAAGCCTTAAATCCCAAAAAGAGGTTATTTTCCCAAGAAAGACAACATTAAGAAAAAAAATTGTGCTAAGCATTTTGAATAAATTAATGTTGATTTTGGCCCTTTCAGCTTCATTCGACTCCATACTCGCATTTTTCCTTCCCGAAATCGATTTTTGTAAGTGGACTTGCAAGAAAAATCTAGAAATGTGTTTATTGGTGCGAACCAAACCCCCCCCCCCCTGTGAAAATTCCTAGATCCGCAACTGCAAACAACTGGGGTTTGGGTTTTAAAGTCTCTGCGGGAGTGTAAGTAATTTAATGGAAAGAAAGACAGATCGATGAAGAAATCAGTGAAAGCACGTCTGTCTTGTATAACTTTCATTTTAGAAGTCTCTTGCACATCAATGGACATAAACTGCATTTATAATATGTGTAAAGACCAATAATATATTTGTATACGATTCGGTTGATAGAATCATTTAAAACTCAAATCATAGTCAAATCTTGTTAGACCTTATCGGAAAAATACATTGCTTAAAGTAAAATATCATTCCATATTATGCATAATATTAATATTTCATACATGCGTAAGCAACACTTCTAATTGGTATTAGAGCAGAAACAAATCTAATTCTAAATGAATTTCATTACCTGAAGTATGCAATGAATGAAGTATATTATACATAAAATAAATAACCTAGATTAGATGGAATTGATGGAAATACATAACCAATTTAATTAATGCATTTGACAAAACTAACTGTGGATGGGCTAACCATAGGTGTAAGATATGAAAAGTATGATTATTTTATTTGAAATAGTAGGTATTATACGGTAATGCTATGAATGATTATACTCTGACCAGAGTATAATGATACTTAAAGTAGACACTAATGAAACCAGTTTCATTAGTGTCTACTTTAAGTATCATTATATTAAGGTCCCTCAAAGGCCACGTTTTTGGGAAACGTAAGAAGTGATTTTAAGATTTTATTAGCCTCAACGTGTGCATTCTGCTGGAAGGGAATGTTGCCTTTCAACTGAACTCGCAGTACAAAGTCATCTTTGAGTCGCGGCACTAAATTCACATGCTTTACTGTGATACTAGAGAGTTTTTGGGCCGGCACACTT
>JAQFYB010007020.1:0-11360 GCA_034694085.1 Pogonognathellus longicornis
CAAATTTATCAATAAAATTATTAGTATGGTATAGTGTCTTGGCACTACTTTATTACATCTATTTGTAATAGTTTATTGTTAGTCTGTTAATGTTGGTCTTCACACATCAGATATTATAGAAGACTTTTTGAGTTTTACTTTTCTTCTTTCTTTACTGCAGTAGATAGCACGACAGGAGAAAGCTTAAGGGGGAGTTTAAATGTCAAAATCATTGTTTAACCACGCTTAGTTCTCACAAAAGCACATATGTAAATTCAAGGGTGAAAAGTCAATTCATTTGGTAAACTTTATGGGTCAGGGGTTAGGGTTAGGTAATGCTCTTTTTTCCCTAACATTAGTAATACTTGTGGCTACAACGAGTAGTGACTATGTACCAATATTGTATGGATAATAGTAACAGTCAGGTATTTAGTTTGAGATGATTTGTTTTTAAATATTTTTTTTTTGCATTTGGATATAAATTAGATCCAACTTTTCAATGGATGAAATGTAAACGTGAAAAAATACTACTATGTAAACTTAAAAAAATGGATCTGATTTCGATTCAAATTAAAATAATAAAAAGTGATTTTAAAACAACTCCATCTCAGCTGTTACTATTAGTGATTAGATATATCTGGATATATGCACCCAACTTTTCTTCTTCCATGTCCATGTTAATAAGGTTTTTCCTAACGTTTCCCAATATTTGTCAAAATTGTTCGTAGTTTGTGAAGTTTTGAGACGGTACTTTGATTTATGTGGGGTTTGGGGGTTTAAACACCGGGGCGCCCGAATGGGGCCCTCAATCCCCGGGGCGCCCGATATTAAATTTTCTCTTTTCGCCTTGGTAAATGGGAGCATTTTAGTTATAGTAACATAATTAATTATATGAATACCGTACTTCACGCAATTTATACAACCTCACTGGGGCTGCATAATGGCTATAATATAAAATTATAGCCATCCAAATCCTCATAATACATATAAATCTTCACTCATATTGAAGCCCAGTGAACTTTTTTTTTCGACATTTTTAACAAAATTACATCCCCCAAAACGGAAAACCACTGGGCGTGAACTACGGTATTATGTAAAATGAGGGCTACCAAGCCCTACTAATATTTTCTTCTCCGGTAGCGTCCTTTGTTCAGCAGTTAGATAATACTATTACCAAATGATTTTTATAACTTAATACATAAAGTATTTATAGCTAATTCGGTTTTTGAATTTTTGAGTTCGAGTTTTGAAAGGTTTTGTTGCGTATTCATTTTTGTAAAATAATCTATTTTTAATCTTTAAAATCCTGACCCAACCTAAAAATAATAATGAATGCGAAGGAAATACAATCATTTGAACTTGAAAATTAAAAAATCGAATTGGCAAGAAAAGAGTTTATGTGTTAATTTATAAAACTACGTACAGTAGGCAATGTCATTACATTATAGCTATCTGCGATGGAAAGCCGAATGACAGCGTTCCAAATGTCAACATGTCAAAAGGCTTGTCTAATCTCCTAGGTAGGGGTACCTCGGAGATTAAGCAAAAAATGTGGAATACACAAAAAAATATGGCTACAAAATGTGGCATAAAGGGGTGCGCCTTTCAGATTCAATTGATGTTAAATTCATGGACAAATTGAATTACTGTCATGGCCCAATTGGTTGGGAATCTATTTAGATTTTAGAAAAGAACTCGGCACCCATCCTTGTTCACTGTACAACACACTAGTATAAAAGTAAGAAATATCTGTAGAAAGCCACGCTGCCATGAAATCCGTGACATATTATGTTCTTTATGAGATAAGGAGATCAATAATTACCATTTCATTGGCTAGCAATGGAGAGAAGTCTGAATTCATTCCATATGGAAGAGCATCATTAATTCTTGATAGCCCGTATGTTTGTTCAAATCGATTTTTGATGTCGGACAAAAACATAAATGCTCGCGCTCTTTCGAAATCCTGAAAACTCAAATTACATTTGTAAACATGTGGTATTAAGGGGGCAGTGGAGTATCTCCATGGAGTTACATAAAGCCTGAAATCACTGCTTAATTTTTTATTTTTCAAACAATGTTCGCGTTTGAACGAGTAGACCCAGATGATTGTGGTTGGTATTGGTACCAATAGAAAAGACATTTCCTGGAGCAGTGATAGAGGTAGGTCATATTTGAAATTGGTCCACTCGTTTGGCTTCCATGAAACTTTGAATGAAAGCGTTTTTCAATGAGAGCATTCGAAAAATCGTGGAATCCAAACGAGTGGACCAATTTCAAATATGACTTACCTCTATCACTGATCCAGGAAATGAACTTTCGATAGGTACACACCACAATCCTCTGGGTCTACCCTAACAAACGTGAACGTTGTTTGAAAACATAAACTCACAATGAATTATAAAATAACCTTTGAGAGGGCACACACTACAGAAACGGTTGCTTCTAACAATTCATTACAAAAGAATTACATACCAACTAGTATCTGGTTCAATGTCTTTAGACGATATAACTACAGGTCCGGTCATAGGAAATTCTGAAAAATGAATTGGATGAATTTTCATCCAATTTATACAGAAAAAACTGGCTGAAGGTATTTTTCGAAAGGAGCCTATGACCGGACCTGTAGTTATATCTTATATCGACTAGGAGACCTTGATCTGGTTATTACACAGTAATAAATAACAAGATACCACATACTACTTCTACACAGTACTTTGTCAAAATTCAATATTTGAACCCTTAATTTTGTCGAACAAGGACACCTAAACTATGGTAGAACATACATTCCATAGTAACTTATGAAGTTACAGGCTTAAAAAAAGTTCATTAGCAAATTCAAATTGTTACATTTTTATTTAGAGTTAATGTGCCCTTGTTCAACACAAGGGTTCATTTATTGTCCGAAACAAAAAGAATTGTGACATGTGACACTAAACTTGAGGCAGACTACATATTATAAAATTCAATAAAAATAAAAATATGATTTTTGGATCTCAGATAAACTTTGGCTGCGTAATAATTACTGTGCCTTCTAAAATTATTTTAATTTCTTCTAGATGAGGTCTATTTATTTTGTATTTACTTTATAAACTCTTTTGATTGAAGTTCGAAAAACCAAATACCCGAAACAATCTTCGATTTTTTTAAAAATTATACTATCTCAAGATTGGGAAGCCTTGAGTTTTGAGACACGTCACATTTTATACCAGTTTACAAAAACACAATATACTTGATTTTCATTTGTTAGTCCAAATATTCCGATGTACGAATAATCCTCATTCGTCAGTTTTATTTACTTGGATTTCAATCCTCTAACATACTGAACAGGGCTCCGCAAAATAATTATTGGGTTTATCGGAGTTTGCTGTAAAAATGTTATAGGTACTAAATAAGTATTCTCAACTAAAGCTTAATTAGATGAAATTAAAATAGTTTGAGCATTATTACTTTTTAAATAAAGTTTATAAATAATAAATGATGCAGTTTGTTCATAAAACATATAATCGATAAGGAATTTCACCGAAAGAATAATATTCAGTCGGACTTAGTTTAGATATTATTTTGTTGCCCCCTCATAAATCACATTAAAATATTTATCTCACCTAGGTGATTTTAATTTTATTCGATTTTTTTTCTTCAAAAATCTATCTTCCACCTGCCCCTTAAAATCTATATTGCCTAAGTAAGGGTTAAAATGTTTCTCTTACATCGTCACTGATGCACAGATATACAACTCCATCTTCTTTTATATAATGAAATAAATAAGTTCCATGTGAGTAAGTTAATTTCGAATTTTCAGCAGGAATTTTGACCAATATCTGCTCTGTCACCTCAGAAAAATTTCCAGCACATGATGCATACTTTGCAAGAACGGTTGATCCTCTAGAAATCACGGTATACAGCAGAGGCATTTTGTCTACAAACAAAAAATACAATTGAAGTAAAAAATTAGGGTTTTTTTTTTGATAAATTGTAGAATAAATACAAACTAGGGATTTGTACTACTAATACAATGCTAACTAAACTAAATATTTTATTTAGTTTAGTTGCCTTACTTTTGCTCTGTTATATTGTCATTGTACAATACAAAGTGTACAATGATCTTGATCTAGTACAATGACGATATGTAAATATTTACTCATGCATTTTACATTTATGAACATTTAGAAGTCGAAAAACAAATTTTGGGAAAAGGCGCCCCCAACCCCATCAAAAAGGGCGCCCCAACCCCACCAAAAAGGTGCCCCAACCCCACAAAATTTTAAAATTTCGCTACACATGAGGCGCCCTCGGACATTTTCTTCAACCCTGGGCGCTTTTACATAAATCGAAGCCCCGTTTTCAGCTTCTTCTCCTACTAACCTGTCATTTCGGCTAGGAGACATCCATCCAAAATTATCTAAATTGGCCAATTATAAACTGTTTTGGCAAAATATCTCGAAATTGGCCAATAATAAAGCGTTTTGGCCAATTATAAACTGTTTTGGCAAAATATCTCGAAATTGGCCAATAATAAAGCGTTTTGGCCAAATATATCGAAATTGGCCAATAATAAACTGTTTTGGCCAAAATTATCGAAATTCGCCAATAATAAACTGTTTTGGCCAAAATTATCGAAATTGGTAATAATAGTCACAATACACTTTGCCCCTCCCCTCAATGTACTTGAGTACGGCAATGAGCAATGGTCTGGCTTATGCGTCCTTATGCGCTCGAGCGCATAAGAGCGGAGCGCATAAGGAGCGCTTAAGCCGCTATGCTCTTATTGTAAAACATAAATGCTTTAAATCAACTTTTCCCATGTAAATAGTGTGTATATGTGGTCGATTTTGGAATCTTTCATATTGTTACGCATTTCAGTGTTTTTACGGGTTTATCCATATTTCCCGGAACAGACATGCTTATATTCCTGCCTGGCCAACCCTGCTTTATTTATCTAATATCTTAACTTGTTTATCGTGCATTTATTTCTTTGACTTTCGGTTCAACTTTCATGTTCGGTTCGGGTCAGGCATAGAAAAAATCGGGAAATAACTCGATAGGTTCCTTTAGGAAGCGGTCCAACTCCCCACCCAGCCCCCGAAGGGGCCAGGGTAAAAGTGAGGAAATCGAGGAATTTACCCCCGACAGGGGGCTCTCCGCTTAGTTACCCTGACAGAGGATAGGGGTAGATTATCCCCGCAGGGGTAGATGAGTTTGAAAATGACAAAAATTATCCCCGTTGGGGGAGGGGAAAAAATTGGAAATAGTAGAAACTAGTCTTACCCTTATGTAGCCGAACGATAAAAGTGAGGTTAAACTGCCTACTACGACAACAACTATAGTGTGCACTCGTATCATATATGTATCGGTCGGCTACATAGGGGTAAGACTAGTAGTTTTTTTGGCGCCCAATGGCTCTGATCCACGCTATGGTAGAATAAAACAATCGGAAATAGTGGCAACTATCAACGCTACGGCAGAATAAAACTTACGAAATAGTTGACTACCCCTGAGAAGGCAGAGGGCGAGGCCAGTGAAAACTTAGGAAATAGTGGACACTACCCCTCCTATAGTAAGGAGCTAAAACTAAGGTTATGCTAAGATATAGGTAAAATTTAGGAAAACATAAAACATTTTTCTCCACTATTTGAAACTCAATGTTAACCCCCCCCCCCCCGCAACCTTTCCGAAGGTTGCATTGGGGGGCAACCCTAGGAAATAGAGCTTTTTCCATGCCTCTGCTTCGGGTTCGATAAGTCCTTAAAAATACTTTTCGGGTTTGGTTCGACCAGAAAAAAAAGGATGAACGGATTTAATTTTAGTAACATTGATTTACACAATTTTCGAAACTCAATTTTCAGAAATATATTTGATCACCTAAAATAAAATTATAGTCTTACTATTTATAAATGATTCTGTTCGCCATTCCTATACATTTGCCTTACCAGTCAATAACTCCAAGAAAGGATTTCAGTCGGCTAATTTAATAGTTGTTAAAAGAAATGACGATTTTGTACACAACTAAGGTGTAGCTGTTGCTGTAGGTACTCATACTACTTATAATATTAGAATAGAAAGTTAGCGCACTCTTACGCAAACTTATAAAAAGATATAAAACTTAAAATACTACGTCTGACTCGGTTTTACTCTCAATTCTGTTCTTAGGACGACTTATAATTTTAGTTTTACGTCTGACTTAAAAGTTTTATGCGACCTGGTTACTTAAAAAATTAAACTGGCGCGGGCTTGGGAATATTTGTTGGCAGCTCTTCAACATGCGCGTTAACATTTCCTCTGTTTTAATTTTAAGTTTTTCAAATACGCTAACTGAATGCCTTAAAATTTAACTTAAAACAGAGTCACTTAAAATTAAAATTTTTACTTTTTAGGCCGCTGACTTATAAGTTTGCGTAACTATCTAGATCTAAGATATCATGCATTTGAAAGTGGCATTCCACTATAAATTCTGTCATAGGCGTAGCCAGGATTTGATTTCGGGGGGAGCAAACTCAAAGCATGAGGTATATATGTGAATTTGAGAAAATTTTGGCAAAACCTGAACATAAAATAGATGAAATTCGCACGTAGGTCAAACAATTTCGCAATTTTTGGTGAAATACTTTATGTTTCGATTTTCGGGGGGGGGGGTTGCCCCCTAGCTATTAGTGAATTCTTGTGTGATATTGCTTAGATGCTTTGTTTTTTACGTTTGTGACTCAGTTTGCAGGTGGGGGTGGATGCACCCATTTCCCCCCCTAAATACAGCCTTGCTGGGGCCCCCACTTGGTTCTGCATATATACTTATAGCTACAGAAACAGCAACAAGTAAACGTAGCAAATTCTTTACACAGAGGGTAATTAGTAGTAATTACCCAATGGAATAAACTGCCGTGTGATGCAAAAAGAGCAAACTCAGTAAACAGTTTTAAAAACCAAATCGATAAATTCTTTGGGTGGACTTTCAAACGTAGTCCTTCTCTCTAAACAAAGTCAAAAGTGTCTCTAATCATGTGCCAATCAGTGTCTATTATGGGTTTTAGCAACGAGCAAATATGCTCAATTTTCTTTCTCTGGTGTCTGGAGATAAATTAAATCGACCCATCAAACAATAATAATAATAAGGGCACCCGAATGACAATTACGACATCGTCTTATACCCCAACAATTCCGCCTTTCCGAAAACAACATTCAACATTTGTATTTTGATAATTAAGATTTTTGTTTTATTGTTAACGTAGGAAGATAATTTAAAGGTTAAAGGCGTATTTTTGATTCAAGACTCAATAACTCACCATTAACAAAAGGATCCTTTTTGAAAAAACGCAATGGTGTATTTTGGTATTTTGAGAAGATTGAAGGTGTGAACAAACCTAATTTTGTGTAGTTTAGCTAGTAGTTATTCTGTTACTTTCTTATCTGTAGCTGTGGGGTTGGAAGACAGTCATTAATTTTTGTCCTGGTTAAGGATCGGATTTAATATGCGTATATTATTATAGTATATTATATAAATGAATTATACCTAATACAAAGTTGAAAGTCAACATTACATATGAGTGTGAGTGGTTTTATACCATTATAATATCAGACAGGCAGAACAGATGGACAGAACATTGAAAGACTTACAGAATAGTGAGAATAGGAGCTCAGAACAGAAGGATTTGTTTATTGTTTGGCTGCAAAGAATGTGCAAATAATTCAACTTATTTAGCGCGCGAAAGAAATCCAATGTGAAGTTATAACAGGCCATATACAGAGTTATCTGCACAATATATTGGCTGCGGGGTAGCTGCGGGGCACTTTGCAAAACTCCAAAACTTTTACTATAAAATATATTGCTAAACTCTATTCAGTATTTCAAACAAGATATCAAGAATAAAATGTATTTTATTTACTTCAAGGACTCCACCGTAAAAATTTTACATCCCCCAAACATACTTATCACCTGCCAGGGGGTTCGCCTCATAGTTTAGTTGCAGAGTTGAAGTTCGGCATGCATCCATATACAATGGTGCATCAAATTTTTTAAATTCATAAAAAATACAACTTATAGTGGATCAAATGATATAATTTTTTTACACGTCATCCCTCTCATGTTCAGCAGTCTATGATTCGCTAATGCAATTTCTAAGTATCTTTGATTAGAAGTGGCGTGCTTTCAAAATTTGAAAATCGGATTCCTGTTTTAAATCTACAAATCTTGTCCATTTTGGCGAACCAATTTTTTAATAACACTATTTGACAATGTCTAGAACGGGATTCTTTAAAAATTCGTTGTAGAAGTGTTTCAAAAAAAACAATTGATATTATTTGATGCTTTTTATGCTCGTAAGTTGTCAGTATTTGAGTGCGGCGGATGGAAATGCTTTTTTATGTGTATTTGTGTTGTGAATGCATAACATGCATAACGCGGATATGTAGGTACCAAAAATAATTAAGTGCATTTACGCTCCAATTAGTTGAGACTACCTCAATGATGCTTTTTACTGTTCTTACATATAAAAAAGCATGACTATTGATGGGATATTTATTTACTAAACACAGGGATTATATTTATTATATATTTGCTACAAAAGTAGGAAATCATTTCTATTTTTTATTTCATCATTATTTATGTCTTTCCAAAAAGAAACATTCGAATGTTAATCTTTTTCGAGAAACAATCTATGCCAATGCAATGGTGTGAAGATAGTGGGTTAACTATATAAGGTTGGATAAAACAAAATTTGTTATCTTTCACAAATCTATAGGTACAAGGGTACCCCAGTTTATTACCCAATTTGTATATTTATAACACTGTAATACTAAGTAAATGAATTTAAATACCTTGGATTAATTTTAGATGAAAATATAAACTTTAATGCTCATTATGATTATGTAATAGAAAAAACTCTCATGTGAAAGGCATATTACTACATTTTAGAAAATTGCTAACTTTTAGAGTATTTTGTACAATCATATAAAAACCTACGCCGTAACTGTTATAGACTACTGCATAATAAATTGGTGTGCAATCTGTAAAACTAAATTAGATATTATAGATAAATTAATTTTAAATGCACAAGCATCCTTATAAACAGGACCGTAACAACTATAATATGTCCCGGCTAGGAGGAAATTGAACAGGCCGGGTCTTACCATTTTAAAACGGCAATGAATAAAATGTTTTCAATAGCTATAAATTATTAGAATTAGAGGTTCAGGAATTTTTTATGAAGTTGGTGTACTTGTACATGTGAATGTGACAAGCGCTTTTCCTTACACCTGATGAAACTTGTCCAAGGAACTGTGCGTAGTGGCTAATTTGGGTATTGTCTAGTTAGTCAGAATGGAAGTAAAGATAACATTCACTCGTTATAGCAATTGCATTTTGTAATACTGAAAATTCGGTCTGTTGCAAGAACTAAAAATATTAATGTGAAGTGCATTTTAACATGGCGGAGGACCCATTTTTATGAAGCCTTATCCCGACCCCTTAAACTTAACAAAGTTATACACCCCATATAAGAAAATGAACGCTGAAGTCTACCCTTTCGATTTATATATATCTCAAATCATAACTCTCTCTGGTTCACGAGATATTAATTTTTGAAAACTTCGTGTGACTTACGAAACACCTTGTATATATATTATATTCATTGAACCATCACTGACGATGTAATTTACTACCTAGGTATATTACATTGATCAACTAGGTTTTTATGTTTTTAACTACAATAAACCATAATAAAAAACGGGTTTAAGCAAGTAGTGTCAGTTGCTTCACGTGTTGGGGTGTCTTGAAACACTTTGTCAGACACATTTTGAGGTGTCTTGAGACACTTTGTGAGACACTTTTTGAGACACAGTTTTGGCAATTCTTGGTGACTTGTAACACGTTTTGGAGCATTTTTAGTGGCTTCTGGCTTGTGATACATTTGGGGTTTTGTGAGGAAATAAATCAGGTAGGGTGTATAATGTATAAAATATATTGTTCATAGTGTAGTAGATACGTGTGCTGATACGGCTATACCATAGCTAGTGGATGGATGTTTGGGCTATATAGTATGGAAGCTCCGCATAGAAAATCATCAGATTCCTGCTATGTCACCACTTCTGCCACTAGGTAAGCGCAGGGTCGCTAGTGCCCCAAAAACAGTGGGTTTTTCCTCATTTTCTCCGCTCTGATTTAATTTTATACAATAAAATTACTGCAGATAGTAAGTTTAGGGCAAGGGACAATATATGGGGAAGTTTCAACTCAATTAGTTAATTAGTGTCGAAGTTTTGTACTTCTTTAAAGTGTTTGAGACCACACTTTGCATGTAAAACATACACACAAACCTCGCGGCGCCTCCCAAGTGGCGGAAATGGGAACTTAAACTAACTTCTCCTACTCTTTATGCATTAAGCACCAATACTATTTAGGGAGCGTTCAAAAATTACGAAGTGCGGTTAGGGGGGGGTAGGGGTCGACAAAATATATTCAAAAATCGCTCGGGGGGGGGGGGGTTCGGCGACAGATCTTCGAAGATATCAGCGAAGTTTATAAGCAAATTAAAACTTCTTAGTTAACAAACGGTATTGTTGCAATACGAGTAAGTGCCATCTACAAAACAGCATTTAATATAATATAATGCAAAACAATAATTTTTTGTGGCAAGCAGTAGATCATTCAATCAATGAAGCTGTTTGTTATTCGTTAATATTCCCTTCATATTATGCAGTACATTTACTGATGCCATGCTTTATAGGTGCTCTTCAAATGCTCCCAGGTAAAATCTGTTAAATTTCTGCGAGTTATTGTGCATTTGAACGATCCAGTAATGCTGCTCGGTGATTTCTGATAAAAATCAGCTTCACTGAGTTTAACTAAACTAACACTTGGCTCCAGGCGAGTTAAAATCTTAACCCGAGTGTAAATCACACTCTCGTGTATTGGAGTAGGAGATGTTATTTTCGCACCTTTATTCGTCGTTTAACTTGTACCCCGTCTTAACTTATAACTTTTTAACAGACTTTAACCTGTTACCCGGTTTTCACTGGGATCATTTGAAGAGTCCCAAAATAAAGTGTATGAATCTATCAATCTAAAGACCGTAGACATGGTTTGTAGGAGTTCATCAAAGGGTCCGCGACGAACAACCGATAAAAATTTTCTAACTTCATGGTTTGATCCAAACTGATACAGTTTTTTAAACTATTTAATATTTTACAATAATTTAATTTATTGTGACAACCGACAACATACCGCAAATGCTCTCACATGATATTTAAATACACATGAGACTCATGTTAAGTACATGTATTTATGTACATGTATACATGCGCAGACTTTTTTTGTAACAAGTCTTCGAAGTCTAGGGGGGGGGGGGGTAGGAAAAATCGCTCAAATGTCTTCAAGGGGGGAGGGGGGGTCCAAA
>JAQFYB010007021.1:0-11359 GCA_034694085.1 Pogonognathellus longicornis
GGGTGACCTGGGGGTCATCGGGTCTTCGTTCCCTACTCAAACTAAGTCAGGAGGCATGTAGAAATCACATATTAAAGTTTGGGGGATTTTCTGGGTGAACAGAATTCCAAGCCATTCCGTGCGCCCCTCTTTATATAAATATTTTATTTCAAATGTGGATTTTAAGTAGAGGTATTCTACATAAATATAAAATACACTTGTTTTCACATATATATAGTAGAGCAGAGAAGGTAGTACAGTACCTACTAATTGCTTGAGTTTTACAGATTAGCGCAATTGATTCTTCAGGAAAGATACCTGTATGCTTTTATTGCTGACAAAAATTACTTTCAACCTGTCATTAATTAGTATTTTTAGGTAGGTAATAACAGCGAAACTTTTCGGAATAATTATGTTACATGAGACATTTTACTGGAGAATGTTTATTTAGGTAGTGCATGCTGCAATGGCTGCTGCTTCATCAATGCCAGGGATATCTTCTTTGGGTTTAAGCATGAACATGGGCTTGGGACAAATCGCAAATCAAATGTTAAGCTCTCAACTGCAACTTCCGCAACCACCACTGCCACCACCCCAACATTATCAACTAACCTCCGTCAATCCCACCACCTCTCTGTCCGTCTCCACAATGTCCCCTTCCTCCTCCGAATCCTCCTTGGCAAGTGGTCACAGGAGTGGCACTCCAATTCATCCTTCCTTGTTATGTCTAACAAGACCAATCTCCCCTCCTCCGCCTCCTCTTCCGCAGCATCTTCCTATTATTTCTTCTAATTCCATTGATGACACTTCACCCCAATCAAATTTGATTTCATCCGAGAGTCCACTACATGTTTCCAGTTCTGTAAGTCCCATTTCTATTCCCAATCCCATGGAACTCCCACCAATCTCTCCAGAATCGCTTGACTATCCTTCTTTTGACAAAAGCTGGAAATATCTCAGTTTTCAAGTGCTCTAGTGTCTAATAGCTAATTAGTCATGATGGGGAAACATTAATCCTTCTATCTAAATACACTTTGTGTTATTATACTACTATTACATTTAAACTCTCTAGTCTATTTATTATATCACTCTCTTTGCTAACAATAAGAGAAATTAAGGAAGCATATCATGTTAATATTATTCGTTAAAGTTATGTTCATGTTTGCATTCAGTATGTACCATTTTCCTATTGAGCGAAACTTGTAGCTACAAAACTTGTCATTAAAATTGCTGGTTAAATTAATCGAAACTTTTTAAGGTGTATCAACTTCAACTTGTATGTCTTACCAGTTTGGTCGTATCTACTTTTGTACAAGTAATGGATGCTGTGTAATGTGCAAATGAATTAAACAGGTATAGTCACTCACCTTAACACATTTGGTTGTTGAACCATAGTGGTATGTACACCGTTAAAATATGAAAATGAAGTTGTCAGTTGACGAAACGAGCAGAGTCATCCATTAAGATTAAATTCACGAATGTGTTTTCATATTCTCTCATATCATCATACATCAGAGTTGTATGCATGTAGTGCTAATATATCCATATTTGTATGTATCATTGTTAAATGTGCGTGTATTTGGTATTCACACTATCCATAATACATATCATAATCTGTCATTCTACATATAGCAATATGTAATGTAATGACCAATGGCATATTATTATGTACACACATCTACATACGATGCCATTCCAAGCAAGTTACACAATGACACAATGACATTTATTAATGGCTGCGTGTAGAATCATTTTATGCGTATTATTGGTGGACAGGGCACACATAATAAATAGCCACAAAGGTCATTGAATTTTCGTTCATTCTTTAGAGAATATTCGTTTATGTTAGTGCAAATGGTAGAAAAGATGAGACACGACAACTTTACACAGACACATTATGAGAATAAAATGAATAATGTTATGAGGATAATTTGCAAGCGAGTAATCACATCGGAGATTTTATAAATGAGGAAAGGACTTTGAGTGCGTAGTGTACATAAATTGTAATGAATATCTTCAACTTTATCACTACATACTAATCTGACATTTTCTCTTTGAATAAATTTCACATTCATGATGTGTTAATCCGTAATTGATGTGCGTAAGAGGGATTCATGGGACAAACATTTGTATTGTGACGTGAGTAGTGGTGTTGTACGGAGGAGAATTGTTTGTCTTGTCTCCGAATAATGTGCTAGATTGCATGCATCTCTGAAACTGAAACCAAACAATAATCACACAAAAACCTGCTTCTACGGAATCATAATTTACATTCGCAAAAAACATTTACTTAATGCTTAATAGTCTCCAGTTCTGCTGAGCATCATCACAAGATTAGTATTTAGAACCTTGAACCTATGTAGATTTTGGCACACAAATTCTTTTACAAGATGTATTTCGAACACTTAATCTGAATTCATAATTGATACCAGAAATGTATAAACGTTCTTTAAAACTATTTGGGAGTAAAAATAATGCATTTTACTTATACTACATATTACATTTTCCAGATTTAGGATCTATAATAACTTTAGCTGGGCCACTAATTTAAGTAGACACTAATACACTTAGGTAACTAATAAACCGACAAAAGTGAGTTTAAGGAGTTAAGTGAGATAAACTTTAATAATAACTACTACCTACGTAGGTATCAATTTTATTAACTGCTATAGGGGTACCTTTAGTAAATGATTTTCATAGGTACTAATATCTAGGCTCTTTTTTATTAATGCAACATGTTATTAAGTACTTATGTGTTAAATATTATGTAATATCTGATATATTATGTATGTATAAATACATCCCTTTATACCAACAATGATATTTTGTATTTGTATTAAATCATTTTCTTTGTAAGTACAATGTAAATATCACGTGTAAAATAAGGACTTGCTTGTATTTAATCTACGTGCATGTATTGGTAAGGATGCATTATTGTATATCAACTATCAATTACTACATAGGACGTACCAAGGTGCTTAAAGATTTCCCAACCCTGTTGCTTAGTCTTTTATGCACCTTGGAACATACGCAATAAACTCACACACTGCAAGTATACACAGTGTAATAAAATAAAATGTAAATCTCAGCGATATGAGATGACCACAATTTAATCATACAACTATATTATAAGCGCTCCTTCTTTTGTAATAATAATTTTATATTATATCTACCCGGAAGGGACTAGGATTTTCCGGGCAATGGAATACGTTTGCAGGTCAGGTCTACAAATTCATTTGCAAAAAATGATTTCTGTATGTGATGTCTATGCACTCTTTAGATGTTGATCCATTGAATTGGGATTCACATCCGTTTTGCTTAACCTGGAACGATATTGATCATCAAACATACCTAACTAATATTAAGTCATAATTTATGCATTTTAGTTTTGTTCTTAGTAAATTATTATTAAATTATCAGGTGTATGTAATACCTAGTAGAGGTAATCGTCCCATTGTTAAACACTCCACATATTATATTATCATTATTAAACTGAATATATATTACTAGAAGGTATAGTATGTACTATAGAATGTTTTAATAAGTATATTATGTAGACTGTAGGCTACGTAGTAAACTTACGATTAGCAAAGACAAATGTAGTAATAATGTACATCTACTTTTATCTTAATCGAAATAATGTATCTTTACGTTAATTTCATTCTTTGGAATGAACTCAAGTTTGTGCAATGCAAAAAATGCGCAGTTCAACAATAAAATCACTCATATTTACTACACTCTGTTTACCGATGCTAAAACAAAATTATTTCTATTTCTCAAATTCACTTGATGAGACATTTACAGTCAGCCAAAATTGCTCATACTGAACAAACCTAACGAATTGCATGGAGTATTGTATTGTGTGTGTATTACATGTGCACAGTACCTACACGAAAGCATTGAAAAACTATCAATTTATTATTTAATGGTCAGATTGCAAGAAAAGAGTCCAGTTCTACTCCAAGGTTTACGATACGATTTAAAAATACTTATAGAATATTATAAACTTGGTATTTGCAAGCAACCCCGTGTATGTTACAACCTTACGGAACGAATGAAACACGGGATAGCTTTTGGTAAGGGAGTGTATCAATGAAACTAAAATTTCTTCAGTTAATTCTCTCTCTTTCTCTGTTCCGTCCATCAGGATTTACGGAAAGAGCAAGAAAGAAGAAAAAATATTTCGTTTTATTATGAATTGCGTCTCTTGTATGCAACCGGACTGTCAAGCCAAGTTAAGAACTTGTAGTATCTTGGCAGGGACTCTGAGGTCGACCCAGAGATCGAGGTTAAGAGAAATAAAAAGAAATGGATGCCTGAAAAGTTTTATGTACGTCACAATAACATAATCCTGAATTACATTTGAAGAAATTTATGAACTTGGGTCCCCACCCAAGGCACAAGCCAGAAATCACTCTGTGCAAGAAATACTACAAATTTTTAGAGCTCTAACATTTTCGAATATAACTTATCTTTGCCCACTAACATTTAGTACAAGCTAATACTTTTTGTACTACGATATGATCTTATAGATACCTACACTGACAGCCTTTAGCACTAACAATGTTGGTAGGAATTTTTGTTTTTAGGAGATCCTTGATCGGTACTTGTAATACAAACCACAAACAAAGGTACGCTTTACATGATAAAAACGTTCAAATTTTCTATGTTATGGAAAACCAGATTTGTATTATAATGTTGAATGGTTACACAACAATAATAATAACACGATACATAATGCAGCCCTGAAGGTAAGTTTATTTCATTATGCAAAGTTGAAAATTGTATGTATAGTGTGTTTATGTAAATTTCGGTTTTTTCAGTTTCTTGGTGTTTAGAATTATAAGTTATAGCATTGGTTGTGCATAATATAACATGTACTTACTTCTCGACTACTTTGGTTACTTTTACGAAGCACTTTGTAAAATAAAAATTCACTTTGATTTGCGAAAAAGCTCTGGGTGTATATAAGACTAAGTATGAAACTAAAAAAACTTTGTAGCAAGTAGTACTTCGAGAAACATCGTAGTACACATACATACACAAAAGCGAATACTATATTTATCATACAGTGTACATAGAGAAGGTAGTGTCATTTCAATTTCTAAGAAACTTTTCAGTGGGTGTGTGTAATGTAGTTGAGGAAATGTGAGAGCACGAGCAAAAATCTTTTTCAATCATCCCAACATTTAGTTGAGTGAGTAGAATGTTGAGCGATTTGAGTTTCTTCGCTTTCGGAGCATCTCATTTCCATACGGAATTCTTTTCTCCCTTCAGACAAAAAGTAAATGTGTGTGTGATGTGATGGAAAAAGTAATTCATTCCAAGCAACCAAGACTTTTACATGCAGTAGAATTTTATTCCTTACAGCCACAATCAACTCAAATTCATAATTCTCTCTTCTTCCTCTTTTTCTACAGAAATGGAATACATTCGTGAAATTGAAAATGTCGTTTTTACCACGAAAGTTATTACGAACTTCGCATACACACAGAGTATAAGACACATGCATGCATAACTTTAAGCCTCGAAGCTGAGACACATACATCATCGCATCCTGAGAGCAAATCACATTCACCACGCATCACTTCATTTTATTTTTACTTAGTTATCTTTTCATTTCCCAAGAAATTCCAATGTAGAGGATAAAAATTGAACATGAAGGACGTAAAGTGACAAAACTTCAAATGAAAAACAATTTTTTTCCTACATACTAGGTACTTTAAGACTGGCTTTTACAATTTTATTACTTTACATACATAGCAAAATGTAAATCTAACAATAAGTAGTTTACGTACAAACAAGTAATAAGAAGTACGTAGGTACAGTATTTATTATGTCTCGCGAGACATTCTTCAATTTCGCATTTATAAAGCAGAAATCCTAAAAATGTAACAACTATTATACTACAAAGTAAAAAGCATAAAAAATTTGCACAAAAGCAAAATAAGCAACAACAAAATCTTCAATATATTTTTTTTTATAAATACATCTCAAGAAGCAACTAGTTTTGCAATACGATGTATGATTCATTGTTAATATATTGGTACAAAGTACACAACAATAAGCACAGAATAAAAACGGCTATATAGACACAAGTTAAAGAAGATTTGAAAATTTTACTTTTACATACTCAGAAAGAATATTATGCATCATATAAGTACAGAGAGGTATCCTGGAGATGGGTATGAGACAGGAGTAGGTACCTGAGGTACTTACTTACATTTATTTAGCTACATTGACTTGTGTATTATTATTAGAGACTGAGATTGAGAGAAGGGAGTGGAGATTCATAATATGCAATCCAATGGGCTGTTCACTTTTGCTATAGCTCTTCCGCTCCCGTCTCCACACTCAATGCACTCACAGTTTCTAGGGGAGAGAGAATCTTTAAAGACGTACTCATGAAAGATTGGTAAATGGATCGAGTGGGGCTCAGGCTCAACCCTTTTCTCAGAGATGCTTTTTGTTCCTTTCCATATAGGATTGCTTTTCACATCATTCTAAACATCTCGTCCTTCTACTTGGCTTCAGTCTCCCAAAGCTCTAAAAGCACACAGAGACAAGGCATGTAAAGGAGACATGGAGATTCTATTCCAAAAAAGAACTCAACTCAACCAAGCTGACTCGAGACTCACTCCGTTACTTATATAGCTCCCAGACAAGCTGGAGGCGATACTATACACATACACATTATATGACACTCAGAATACTACTATTATAACTACCTACTATATGTACTGTATATAAAAATACAGTGGACAAACACAGATATCACATTCACCAGGCGAATAAGCGCTGACGGAACAAGACACATAGACACAACCACATACAAAAACCAACAGCAGCTCATAAGCTGAAACAAATCATAAACTGTACATACGTGTTTCTACTTCTGAGACTATACACACACTCGTAAAACTAACAAAAGCAAATAAAGTCCCAGAATTTTTATGGTTTTGTCCAGATGCATAATAAAATTAAGAAATTGCCTTCTTGTCATCTACATTCTCTGTCCGTGAGTTAGCGTCAACTTGTACAATTTTTCGTATACACTGAACCAAAGTGTAAATGAAAAGAACATGCATACATAGCTAAATATACGAGTTACATATTATACATTAGAATATGTAACTATATTTATTAGGAAGAAGCATTGTAAAAAATATAATTCTACATGAATGGAAAGAACTGCTCACTTTAATTAGTAATTAGTAATTAGTGAAATTGCAAATGCTCTACCTACCTATACCCAATAATATCTGGCATTTAAAGCATATAAGCCATAAGCTATAATTTACCTACCTACCTACTCTGAATTGCAGTAAGGTAACTGTGAAATATATTAGATACTTTACCTAGTTCCTGCATCCAAAATTACTTTACAACTAATACAACAAACAATGGTTACATGATTTCAGTTTAAATAAGGAAGGTAGGTTCACGATGAATTGTTTATGGTAGTAAAACATCTTAATACCAATAGTATGAATAACATTCAAAGTTGTAGAGTAGAGTAGTGAAGGGTATTTAAAGTGAGGGTCTGAGGAAGACAGACACACAGAGATTCTATCGAACAATGAGCGAGTTACATTTAAGTTGTAATGAATTGGGTAGTACAATAGTGTAGCATTGCGCTATACAAGAGAAAGACAGGAAAGTTAAGTAGCTAAGTAAAGTAAGAAAACTCGGATTCAATCTCGGATTTTATTAGATGTCTTGTCTCGTGTGTGCATTATCCACTATAGTACCACTGCATCTTCTCCGTGCTGCTATTACCTAATAAGTCTTGCATTCGGCAAAGTTCCCATGGCTATGGTAGCTGAGACCCATGAGAAAGTCTTCGTGTTCTTTACTTTATCTTTGTAGTTTATTGTGAAATGAAAAGAGTAGATTAGACTCACTCGGCTGACTTGAATGAAATGAAACCAAGAAATCTGACGGGAAAGAAACTCGGCTCTTTGGTTTCCTTCTCTTTCACTCTTCAACATCTGTACTAAACATTCTGATATGTTTCGCTCGGGATTTGGGATTGTTCCGTTTTTACATCCATCTACTCTACACACACTACGGCTATGAATCCTACAACACTGTTGTTGGCTACTTCTTATGTGTCTTATACGCTCCACATTTCTACTCTGTGTCTTTCTTCTGTTTCTATCCCATGTTTAAGTTATGAAGAAAGGAAGACGGATGACGACTATAGAGGAAGCAGGACGTATTGATATTGGTTCGTATTGACCAGGAGATCAGAGCCTTAACAGACAACGTGGTTAATACGATGTGAGAGCAAACAGACGAACCAATTTGAAGAGATTTGTGCAACGCAAGTCAAAGAGTTAACATCTTGTCTTGGTGAGTTGTGAGCCCAACCTTTACCTAAATATTTGCGTTTGTTTGTACACTTCGGCTAAGAGAACCCGGGTCTGACCATCAAAAAAGGGGAGATTCATCTTCCATGTATTGGGTATATGTAGTATTGTGTAGTATATATAGTAT
This sequence comes from Pogonognathellus longicornis, assembly GCA_034694085.1. Lineage (NCBI taxonomy): Eukaryota > Metazoa > Arthropoda > Collembola > Entomobryomorpha > Tomoceridae > Pogonognathellus > Pogonognathellus longicornis. Next base: position 8,479 of record JAQFYB010007021.1, read on the forward strand.
GTCATGTATCCAATAAAGCAAATAATGGATAACTTGAATGATTTGTATTCACAAAATAGTTTTTACGAATACCTGCCTAAAATCCAAGCTGCGTAGTACAGTTAAGGATAAACAATAAGATATAATAAGTGAAGTAATTGATTGCCTACTTTGTTGAAAATTTAAGGATTCCTAGAATGACTGTATAAACCAATTTAGCTAATAGCAACATTTTAGAGAGCAAACACACTAAATAAATAGTAGTAAATTTTGGACAGGTTCGGTCCAAAATCTGTATTATACAAAGATAAACAATAAAGATAACAATATCTCGGGCAATTTTTAATGGATTGTTACTACAAGTGGCCTGGATTTAAAGTCTGCCACATGGACACAACAAACATGTTCAATGTGGATTGTTAATTTCGATCAGTCCAAATTAAATCGTAATTTAATATTACATAAAGTCCATTATTATAGGTTTTTCCAGTTTTGCTGAACATATTATAACAACCTCTTGAATTTCTAAATAACTAAGAAACAATTTTCTTAAAAACTCAATTCGACATGTTCTAATTACTTTCATATCACTATTATTTACTTTATACAGCCTCTTTTAAACCACAAGAATTGTGTATGGATGCTGAAGATAGTGGTAAGTGAAAACGACTGGTATGTGAAGTATGGGATGCATTGGTGCTAAAGCACACACACACGCACCTTAGAAGTGACAAGGAGGAGAGTGTTGATGGGGAAGTATAAATGTATATTGGTATTGGGATACAAAGAGAAGAGATGATGGGAAGGGATGGATGAAGAAGGCAGAGACGACGATTGTATTGTGATTGAGGGTCATTAATTGTGAGTGGACACGTGCCCTAGAAAAAGAGGCAGATGCGGTGGCAAGATTACTAAACAGACGGGCACTTACGCATCCCATACAAACAATATTATAGCAACTCAATACATCTACACACATTATACACACTCGTTTGGTGTATAGGAAATCACAGTGCTAATACTACTCATACTCCAAGTATCAAATAACCGATTGTGTTCCTGTGTATTGCTCATATCTCCCGTCATATTAACGCAAGTCAATACCTCCTGCATGCGTGCATGAAAGAACCAAACGTATGAATAAAACTATAATACCTAATACACTGAACAAGTATGATTTAGTATCATAGTGCATACATATCTTATCTGTAGGTATCACATTAGAATTTTACTATCATATTATAAGTTACAGTTTCCCTAATTCTTACACGCATACATGTAGTACACTTTCGGGAAGTTCTTTTCTGTTATGCATACCCTTTTGATTCAATATAGAATATAACACAATTCAATCACCCACTAAATCCTAATACATCCTGAGTTGATTAATCTGCAGATAAATGAAACTGGCAAATTGCTCTGTACGTACAATACAGATCTCCTATCCCGCATCAAACATTTCTACTTTGTACTTACACATATTGAAACTTCAGTTGCACATTGCCCATTCATAATCATCTCCTGTATATTTTCTCGGCTTTTGATCTATGAAGTTACTGATAAAGTATAACAAATAATACTTTACGCTAACTCTACTATCTTCTCGTGAATCTAATCAATATTTTGACGGATCATCAAATCCGTACAAACCTATGTACAAACCGTACATGCATGTGACTGCCTACTGTGTCGTGGTGGTTTGAATTCTGCAAATTAATATTTAGATATCTGTACTGCTATTCGTGGGCTGAAAACCGTAGACACTCAGATTTGCCAAATTATAAATGATGAAGCGCATGGTTAACACTAAGGATCCGTGTGTGTGTGTATAAGGGTATGACTGTATACTAGAAATGATAAAAGCAATGTAATGACCACGGCTGTAAGTTAACATAACTAGATACCTAGGTACAAATAATGCGAGTGTAATAGTAGAAAGTAAACCATACAAGGCACAAGGGACCTGTCTTCAGTTTATACCGAAGAGACCCCTCCTTTACCATCCGCTCCGTTATTTTACTTACCCTCTCTCTATTCAATTGTAGTTATTAGGTAGTTACTGTTACAGAAGACCTGCAAGGTCTACTATTTCCTATTATCTGTTGTTGTGTCTCGCTCGTTTCGTTTAAATTCATTACATCCCCATCCCTTAGAGATTTCCCAGTTCACTACCTACTACACAACTGAGCAAAGGAAGAACACACAACTACATACATTTGTGTTATCAACTTATAATAAATACATGAATTTAATCAACCAACTTTCTCTCGCTGATGAACTCAATCCCATGCCAAATTAAAGTCCAATTAATTCGTCTTTCGCATTACTGAATACATTCAGCACTCCATCACTCAATACTTCTGTTCATAAGCATACGCCACAAGTATAAAATATACTTTTATCTGTGTGAGTTCTATATCTTCATTATTACTATAAAGTTTCTCTGTCCATATGCACAACGAGCATCCACATTGTATATAAATCACCCAGATCGTACATCGTATTGCGTACAACTCAGAATATTAAAATTCACTAGTGGGTACCTATAAACAGGTATAATAATAATTAACTAAAAAAGATATCTATGCATTTTTAGCGGACTGGTTGCATAAAAGAATTAAGTATAATGTGGGTGGATTATGTCTATGTGTATGACGGAATGAAATATGAAGTAGGAAACGACATTTGAGATTATTTTGTGGTTTGCTGAAGAAATTTGTCATGAATCTTGATCTGTCGCTGGTAATAACAAGTTAAATACAGATAACTTGTATGACAGCTTTATATATTTTTATTTGATTTATTTCATATTTACTCGTTACATAGAGAGCTGTTTTGGATTCCGTCGAGTGAACACGTCTGTGTATTTTGTGCTTCTGCTTTGCTGAATTCGGACTTTTTC
>JAQFYB010007022.1:0-11358 GCA_034694085.1 Pogonognathellus longicornis
TGCCTAAACTGATGAAAGTGATTAATGTGATAAGCGCCATCTATGGTTGAACATGTACAACTGTCAAACTACGTGTTCATCACCTTAAGCATGAGGGTAATGAAACGGCATCTTATAAAATATATGAGGTAATGTGGGTGTGCATTTTAAACATGAGGGTAATATGGGTGTGCATTTTAAACATGAGGGTAATATGGGTGTGCATTTTAAACATGAGGGTAATATGGGTGTGCATTCTATACATGAGGGTAAAGAGTGTATATTTAATACAATAGAGTAACGAGGGTGAACTTAATACACTAGGCTAAAGAGGGTATATGGATAGTAAACATGAACAGTTGGCAAATGAGCAATTGGCAAAAGCAGCACTTAACATCAACTTTACATTCAGAAAAAAAGACATTTTATTACTAGCAAACACATTTGTGGTGTTTATAATAATTTGTTATGTGTATTATTATTTACTCACAAAATTGTTAGTTTTTAACTCTATTCCCCTCAGCCGTTCCTCATCATTCATAGAAAGTTATTTTGTTCAAACAAAATTCTGAAATTTTGGAATTTATTTTCTTTTTTGACCCAAGTTTGGATTGTAAATATTTATCTTCACTCCAAGGTTGATGATGAAAATTTTCTACCAAAACCTGTAATCCAAAAGTATATACATCTGTCCAAAAATAAATAAAATAGTACAAAACCTTTAAATGTCACTTGCTCTAGCACTCAAGAAAAATGCTAGAAAATAGCAAAATAAAACTCAAAATATAGACTCGTAATGAAACATAAAGATACTAAGTTTCCAAAAGGTAGCTGTAAGCACACAAAAGTAGCTAATATTAACTATTCCTTCCTCTGATTATCAAAAATATTGTAGAACATACAATAAGCAAAAATTTTATTCACATTTTACTTAGATATTATCATACATATAGAATTTAAATCGTAGTAGCAATATACTAGGAACAAAAAAATTCGTATTCATGAAAATTGAATTGAAAAATTCGTTTTATTTAATTGTATTCATTCGTGACCAACAATAAAGATTTTAATGACACTTTCAAATTACCTCCTTTGGTCAAAAAGTTATTTTCTTAGCCCCTAGCTAATCATTGTAGGCCCAGACCGTAATTAAGTTTTCGTTTTTCTCTGTTCTAAGTACCATCAGACGCGATTTTTTAGTGCTTTCACTTGTATGACATTTATAACTGTCCCATACCAAGCGTTTATTAACATAAAAATCATAAACTATCTTTAAGTAGATACATTGAAAAATATCAAGGCTCAAATAAAATTTCTCTACTTTATATTAATTTAGAGGTTTAAATTTTCATTCCATCTCCTTTAACAACCAGTGTTATCGCTAACTAAACTCTTAGCCTCTTTTTCCAAAATCATTAAAAACGTTTCGCTCCGGTAGAAAAGAGTAATGTCCTCGTTTATTACTCCTACACCTTCATTTATTTCTCCGAATAAGTGCTGATTCCAAAACATTGAATAATAACCAGGCTGAAATAATAAAGATTGCAGATTCCGACTGAAAAGGTGATTTTTAACAACATTAATAGGGAAAATAAAAAAATGTAAAATACACTGCCATGAATACGGAGTGTATTTGATGGAATCCTTCACCTTGACCATTTGTCCATTCATGTCCTTCCATTGAAGTTCTTCACCTGCAAATGAAATGGGAAAATTGCCCAACATAATTGTTGCTAATACCACCTTCGTTACTGAATGCTTGGACAATATAACTGGAGAGTTGAACTCTGTAAAATCTGATTCCAAATATTTGTTGAAAATTATTTGGACTAAGCAGTTTTCAAACGGCAAGATATGTGGATTCAAATTCAATGTTTTGACCCCTTCCACCTCCGCAGCTACACATGTAAAACAAATAATGCAAATCACAAGAATTTTCTTCATTTTTTTATCAGTATTAGGTACTGGTTTGCATCTGGGTTACTGCTGGACAATAGTCAAAAAGGAACAAAGAAATAACTTTTGCACAAGATATGTACCGTGCTGCTTGAAATTAAATATTTATCACAAGGGTGCAGCTTGAAACCCATTATGATTGTTTCAATTTATTGGAGTGCACTTACAAATATACTATTCGTGCTTTCCATTGCATAAATGAAGTGGTATAATAACCATTATCAAATTATCATTTAGTACCTATCCCAACAAGTAAAAGGATGAACTTTGAGCTTGTAATTCCAACCGCTATTTCTCTTTTCTTCATGTTGAACGCTAGCGTCAAAGTTATGAAAGCTTCTACATTAATTATATCTTGTTTCTAAATTAGGTATAATGTTATGTATTGTGCTGTTAGCTATTCAAAGTCACCTTTGCTTGGGATGTTGCCTTAATTGCTACTATCAATATTGCTAGAATTTATATAAGAGCATTGAGAATATTGCATTGGCTTTATCCATTCCGTCATATTTAAGGGAGACTATTAACATTTAATAATGAAAATAATGATACAGTAAGCGATTGAGAAAAGCTTTTTGTTTTTGTTAATCCGCGGTACCTACTAGAATATTTTTCAACTTTGAAGCATCATAAACTTTTCCTTGAGCGCATTTACTGGGATTATCAGTTTTTTTCAGAAAAAGTTTTTGTAAGGATTGTAGTTTTTATTTTAGGTCAATTCGTTTGGATTTTTTAACTTAAGAACCAGAAGCAACTTTTTGTCCTCCGTTTTTAAGGAGTCTAAATATTTTTGCAGTGGTTTTCAGGGTTTCGTAATTCAATCAACTGCAAATGTAGTGGTCCTGCACAAGATGTATATTACTAAAATCGAAACCCAGTCACTACACATGTAGTGGGGTATTGTGAGTATAACATTTATAGTTACTTGGTGATGCGCCATAGCTCAAATCGCATATAATAATATATGGTTCAATCAAGAGCTGAAACTTTGTGAAACTTTGAACGGAATGAATTTGTATTGGAGCTTTCTTTTATTTTCAAAGAAACACAAAAATACAACTCATTTATGTGATCACAGGTTGTTCTATAGAAGTGATGTTAATTAATTAGTAACTGTCGCCATTCAAACAATTCCGAACCTAAATTTGGGAATCTGAAGAGACACTTAGAAATATTTTCGAAACCAATGCGTTTTCCAATGACGTTCAACATATTTCCCAACCACGTTTCCTATTATACTGCGGTTCCTAATAAACCGCGGTTGGTAGATTAGATTGTCAAATTGATATTAAACCGCGGGTCTTTATAATAGTCCGCGGGGCTAGAAATATTTTTAACTCTTTATCCTGAATTTATTTTATCCCTGAAAAAATACAAATATTATAGAATACTTGTAGAGTTTAACTCTACAGGCACGTATCCAGAGGAAGTGCACTAGGTTCACGTGCACCACCCAGAATGCGTTTGCCATCTAAAAAATAGCTTACTTTACAATAAAATTTCAAAAATTTGGAAAAAAAATTTGCGCGGCGCGCGAATTTGATGAGTTTTAAGTTGGTTTGGACCTAATTCAAAGCGCTGCATGCACTCAATTGTACCTCATATTCGAATTTTGCTCTACCATTAATTAACTTTTGTAAAAAACCTTACTGTTGCTGTGCACCCTCAGCTTACGATTCTACTTACATGCCTGAAAGACTTTAGCACTTTCAATCAGTACACCACCATGTATTATAGAGTTTTTCGTGAAACTAGATTCATACTTTCATAGTATCTATTTAAATATATTTGGTTGTCGAACATTACAATCTGTTCTTTCTCCAATAGCAATGAAAATGTTACTCTCCGGTAGAATAGAGTGCAATATCCTCATTTATTGGTGCATTATCCTGAAGTAGTGTTGATTCCAAAATATTGGGACATAACCATACTCAAATCATAAATATATAAGATCATTATTTGAACGGTAGGCTTGTACAACGTTTAGCGGAAAAATAAAGAAATAAAAAATGCAGTGCCAGGAATAGAGGGCGAATTTTATTGAATCTTTTACGCAGGGATGAAAAATTTTCGGTAGCGCACTAGCAATGCTACCGGGGAAATTTGGAAAATTTATCCCCAGGTAAATCCGGATTGGGGCGGGACTTCCCCAGGGAAATCTGGATTGGGGCGGGACTTCCCCAGGGAAATCCGGATTGTGGGCGGGGCTTCCCCAGGGAAATCCGGATTGTGGGCGGGGCTTCCCTAGGGAAATCAAAGAATTTGCCCCGCCCCCGCAGGGGGCGGGGCTCGTGCTACCGGGGAAATTTTGAAAATTCCATCCCTGCTTTTACGTTCACTATATTTTCATTCATGTCATTCCGTTTTCGTTGAGTACTGTGTGACAATACAATTTTTTATTCCCCCAAGTTGCGCTTTTGTTCGGTTACACTTACAATTGAATGATTGGACAGTATTACAGGAGAGTGGAACTCTGTAAATTCTGCTTCCAAATAGATGCTGGAAATTATGTTGACTAAACAATTTTCAAATGGTACACATTGTTGTAGTGAGTTTTCAAAATGATAACCCCGTTTTCGCGCCAAAGAAGAGATACTGATGGCACTTATGACATTATGAAATATTATTTATATATCCTTACACCTAAGATTGAGAAAAACTTTCAATTTTAAAAAGTCTGAAAAATATGAGCTACCCATTAAATATAAGTTATTCAGGCGCGTAGCCAGGAATATAAGTTGGGGGGTGCACAGCAAGTTTGTATATACCCAATTGATTTCTGGTAGGGTGAAATTCGACTATGAATCCATAATAGCACGTTGTAATGGAATTAATTCAGTGAAAACAAACTTATAATCGTCAAATCCGCGCGTAGCGCGAAATGTTTTACGAGTTTTTGAACTTTTTGGGCAAAATTAACAACTTTTTTAGATATTCTATGGATTCTGGGGGGTGCACGTGCACCCTGTGCACCCCCCTTGGCTACGCGCCTGAAGTTATTCACCAACATTTGACTAGTGTTTGCATTGATTTATGTCGATGCAATATATAATGCTACCTGGGTAATTGATTTTTCAAAAAATTAAATATCTCGTAGACTCGAATAAACCCGTAACTAGTTCCAATGGCAAAATTAAAGGAAGTTTTAGCGCGCATAAATTTTTTTAACCCAATTTTTAATGTACACTGTAAGATAGAATGAGTTATTAGCATTTTTTATGTCGACACAATACCGTGTGGTAGGATATGTGAATTCAAATTTATTGTTGTGTCCATTTCCATTTCAAACGCTGAACAACTCATAAAAATTGTGAGTACCTACCTCAATAAGATTCTTCATTTCACAAGTTAGAATATTATGTTTACCAGTGTACTATTATTGTCATTTTTAGTCGGTCGTTTTGTTGGTGAAACTAATACTAACTAACGAAGATTGTGCCTATGTTTAAAAATAATGTTTTGACAAAAGCATTTGATGACGTGCTTCGATCCTACGTTTTTAATATTTATAATCATACGACTTATATAAGATTGGTTGATTTATGTGTGTGTACTTAGATGATTGGATGTATTAAATGGGGAACCATCAGAGATAGAAGCTTTTAGTTTGTATGTAAGAGTAATTATACCATTTCTCATTTATAAATGGGTGAGTTGCAGCGACCCTGACCTAATGGCATCCTGAGAGTAATGTAAACGTAGCTTAAACTTTTTAACATAACATAGGCTCTGGTCTGGTGTACTAAATCTTATTCTAATAAATCACCCCCAGAAACTCCAAATACAAGTGTATGCGTTTCTGCATACGTCATAATATTATATGCTATCGGATTGCAAAGTTGCATGAATATTGGAATGGTCAGATTAATTGGACAGAGAACGATAACAGGGAATGCAAAAATTTTGAGAGTCGAGTGACTCTATTGATTTACCAATTCTCCCATGCACTAAAACCTGACGCGTAAGTATAGCCTTTCAAAAAGTGGCTCGTACTTTTATAAAATATTTGACTGCTATTCTTTAACAAGTAAGATTTAATGACACAAATATAAACATCTACAAATTTATTATATATTTAATAATGCTATGATGTTTCAATAATTATCTTGGTATGTAATAATATGAATAAGACAATATTGATGCATACAATTGTGACTAAAATTATAGTTGTTAAGTTATACACAAAATTATGAGTTACATATAAAATATCCTACTACCAAAATGTTAAATTATCCGAAACACTCATCTTAAATATTTCGACAAAAATGGGCTATAGTAAATCAGTAAAAGTATTAGCTAATTATTAGCAGGCACGTATCCAGAGGAGGTGCACAGGGTGCACGTGCACCTCCCAGAATGCGTTTGATATCTAAAAAATAGCTTATTTTACCATAAAAGTTCAAAAAATTAGTAAAAAAATTCGCGCGTAGCGCGAAGTTGATTTGGGCATAATTGAAAGCGCTATATGAACTCAATTTTTCTTCATATTATTAGAATTTTGCTCTACCATTAATCTTTCTGTAAAAACCTTGCTGTGCACCCCCCAGCTTACGATCTTGGATACGTGCCTGATTATTACATATTGCCAAACATCAATCCAATGGGTTTAAAAAAATTGGTTTGGAGAGACAGTCAATAGTAACAAAATAATGATTGGCTAAAACGACCATTTTATGCTTGAACCTGGTCACAATTATCAGTACAATCTTATAATTTTCGTTGGATAGACTTTGCCTCAACATATGTGCGGCATTTAGCCAAACAACCACGTTCATTGACAACAGAATAAAACTCTTCTGAGTTTTCTACATATGGCACGGAAACATTAAATTCGTCAAAAAGTGAGACCGAACTCAAAATATTATTTTTTGTTGAACTGAATGGATTACTCCAGCAAAAAAATCCAAACAGAATTTTAACGATTTGATTTCCCGACAAAGATGCAACCAACTTACGTGAGTCGCTTCTTTTGAAATTTTTAAAGAAAACAAAGAAATTATTCGGAAGAAAATGTTTCATAGTTCCCTTTGCAAATTCCAAATTGCTATATTTCAAAATCATTACATCTAAATTAATAACAGTTTCACCTACAAATTGAAACTTTGTGTGAAACAGTGATAGTCTTTTAATACTTTTCGGAAGTAAACCTTTGTCAATGATAATTTCAGTCTGAAGAGTCTCTTCAGAATGCAAGGTCATTTCAATCAAATTGCTAAAAGAATCAAGTAAATGGGGCAAAAACAATTTCAGAGTATCTTGACGATTTAACTCCAAAGATTTAAGTTTTGGGAGAAAAATGGGAAAGTCAGTGGGAAATTCCATTTTACAAGTAACAACTAATTTTTCAACACAGTTGGGAACACAGTCTAATGCACTCTCAGGGTCTTCAATGTACATAAGTTTAGTTTTGATGTTAGTTCCCGCACGGAAAAAAGTATAATTCAATAAATAAAAGGCTTCAAGGGTCCACAACGATTTTTCAGAATTAAAGTAATCTACGTTTCCTAAAACTAATTTATCTAGCGCAATACTGCCATTCAAATTTAATTGAATTTTTGTTGTCGGCTCAATCCTTTCAGTAACTAACATCAATTTCTTCAAATTTGTAAAATTAACAAAGTCATTCAACAAAAAAGTTTCGAGTCTTTTGTTATTTTGATAAAAGTTTGCATTTACCAATCGCAAATCTTTAGGAGCAATAATTTCTCCCTTCAAATGAATTTGACAACCACTAAAGAAAATAAATGGGATTTTCGACATAGCTTTAGAAGTCAATGAAAATATTGTTACACTGCGTCTACACATTAAGGATATAAATATTTTCAAAGATTTAAGATTTAACATACCACTAATTAAAGTTGACAAATCGTAAGTCAAGTAGAAATGCTTACTTTTTAGTTTGTCATAAATAGGCAACCTGACATCATGAAATTCTAAACTTGTAATAAATCGGCCTTCGGTTGCAAAGAAATCGATTAGAGTTCCACCTGACCAACGTAATACGTTTTTGAATCTTAATGCTTCAAATACGAATTGCTGTTGCGACTTACTAAAAAAATGTTTTAGATGGAAAGGAACTTGATAGTTTGAATTGGTTAAGTCCATTGTTTTCTTTCTTTCGAATCGTGCTTCAAAGTCGAAGCAGATTCTTACACGACTTTTAAATATTGCCTCGCTCACGGTTTTCCACAGACGGCACACCAGACGACACTCCTTGAAAAGCTTCAGGGGAATAATATTGAAGAAGTGACGAAGAATCTACACCAATAATTAAATTCGGTACATGATTAATGGTGTCTTAGTTATTATCACACTTAATTTTTTATTAATTTTGTGTTATATATTCGTGTACTCAGGCGCGTACCCAGGGGGGGTGCACCGGGTGCACGTTTATTTTAAGTTGTTTTTTTAACTAATTAATAACGCTATTATGAAATAAATTGTACCTAATATTCAATTTTGATCTCCCAATATTTAATTTCTATATACAACCTTGCTGTGCACCCCCAGCTTATGATCCTGGGTACGCGCCTGCGTGTACTGCATAGTTAATTTGTTTGAAGAATATAAGTCATAAGTGCAATAGTTAGATATATATTTTAAATTGTTAAATTTCTTATTAATTTAAATTATTAAATGAAAATGCATTTTAAATGCAATATCGCAGATATGTACTTACTATCTGTATTACAAAATTTTGTGATTTTAAATATAATAATTTTAATTAAAAACTCCGTACCACTTCGTTTGTCACAACACGATTAACCAACTCGAAACCATCTTCGTTTATTGAATGAGATTCAAGCTGCACAATTAATTCCTTGACTTCCAAAGACATTTTCAGTAGCGTTTTTTAGTCTTGAAACCTAAATCTGGAAGCAAAGAGTGCGACTAAAATTATTAGTGAGAAGTGTTTATGCTCAACATAACGATATCACTTGTAATGGTAATAAAATTTTGAAATAAAATATAAAATGTTTCATAGATTTTTATTTAATTGTAAATCGTTAATGAAATGTGCTTATACCTTTAGCATAAGAAGTTATGGTTGTTTTACCTTTTTCTTGTGAAGAAAAGCAAAAGAGCTCTTGAAACCAATAGAGGGAAAACCGGAGTGACGTATATATGTGACAAATATAAATAGTTTGCTGGCTTCTGAAATTATTTTTGGCTTGTAGGGTATTAAAAATTAATAACTTTGTAAAATATGCATTAAAAATATTAATAATTTTGGGTACGTAAATAAGTGTTATCTTAAATAGCTATACTAAATACAAATAAATTAAACAATTATCAAGCATAGTGTAAACCTTTCTAATAATCCCTTCAATACGATAATATATGGTTTAGTAAAGTTATCGTGTTGCGTTTTAAAAATATAATATAGTCTTGTTATCTGACCCAAAGCTTTAAGGTGTAGAATCCATATTATAAACTACATACAGTCAACAGTAAGAATTAGCCTTATACTAGCATGATACTCACATTGTGAGCGTTATTATACAAAGGGCTCTGGTGCAGGTGTCACATACTTTGTGACCATAATGTATACATGCATATTATCAGTATCTTGCATTGTATTATTAAATAGTTTCAGCTATTTTATAGAAACAACTTCATTTTGTATATCTTAAAAATTCGACAACTTGATTTTGTATATCTTAAAAATTCGACAACTAGTTTTCCCATCAAACGAGGAAATCAACAAATCAACAATTTCATTTTAGCGTTTAATTAGTTGATATAAAAAATTTATGACTTATCATATATATAACACGTTCCCCAAAGTATCAAGTTACACTTACACCATCCAGCCCAAACCCCTTAAGCTACAATCTTCCAAATTATGTTATTTTAAAGATAAAAATGATGATTGGTGGCTGGCTATTCTGAAATTTTGATTTAGTTAAAATTTTGGACATAAATGAACAATTAAGAAATTGCCAAGCACTTAGTGCGTGTTAAACACCAAAACATTTATAAGAGAAAGAAAAGAAGGGAAAGGGTGAAATAAGCCGCAGCAAGAAAGATAAGAAAAGGTATCATAACCTCAGGGAAGTCAAGTACCTACCTAAAATTTATTTCGTTTCGTGTATACGCATACACGAAATAATAATTACTACGCAGATTTAGTACATTGTATATAGTTTAATGAGAAACTCTATATACATTGTATATAGTTTAATGAGAAACTCTATATACATAAACTCTACTTACAAATGATACATTTAAAATGAAAAATTTAAATTAAAAACTGAATTGGAGCCTGAATTTAGAAACCAGGGTCAAGAAAACACGCCTATTTTTTTATTAACCCGCGAAGCACTGACTGGACCACATTAGTGATTTTCCAATTTTGATTCAAAATATTTCAATGTTCCTTTTGACCTAATTACCTGGGATTTTTTGTATTTGTCACAAAACGTTAGATTTACATATTAATGTTTATTTGAAATACCTACGTAGAAATCTGATTTTTTAAAAATTAAAAAATGTTTTTCGGCCAATGCATTAGCTCCTACACCACATTTGTGGTCCTTATCCAGGGTTTCATAATATACAAACCACATTTGTGGTTCTTCAGTGTAACTTGTGGTTCTGGGTTATTTAGTGGACCACATTTGTGTTTCTTCAGTGTAACTTGTAGCCCTGGGCTATTTAGTGAATAAAAATCGTACTGGCTTCACTTCTGCCTGTAAGTCCGTAATTATATTATATCCCATAATATTATTATCATTCTATGGACAAAGTTAAGCCTATGGATCCTGAATGTAAAGTAGCCGACGTGTTATTAATGTGAAGTAGTATGTAAGTTACATGTAACCCGACAATATGTTAAGGCAGCCGATATGTTACTAATTTTTAGAACTCAGATAACCGACTTGTTACTAATCAGTCTAGGATACTACCCTAAATCACTCCCCCGAAGTACATTAAACAATGCCCTTCAGGGGCATAGATCTATGCCCCAGCAGAAATGAAGAAAGGGCATTGAAATGGTATGCCGAGGAACTATTTCTATGCCCTTGAAATTGCGTCAACAAAAAGGACTTTCATTTGATATACCGGGGATATCAAAACAATGCCCCGTGAAAAGGCACTATAGATATAGGTCCTCTGCTCTGGGAAACAACTATCGAGGAGACATCCGAAATTTGATGAGTGACTTATTTTGAATACTTTCAACTGTTATCAAGTAGTTTCTACGATAATCGAATACTTTCGACTATTATCAAGTGGTTTCGACTATTGTCAAGTAGTTTCGACTATTATCAAGTTGTTTCGACTATTATCAAGTTGTTTCGACTATTATCAAGTAGTTTCGACTATTATCAAGTTGTTTCCACTATTATCAAGTAGTTTCGACTATTGTCAAGTAGTTTCGACTATTGTCAAGTAGTTTCGACTATTGTCAAGTAGTTT